>MJHO01000171.1:370755-389842 GCA_002076135.1 Xerophyta viscosa | reverse complement strand
GGATGTCCCGCCCACTTGGAGTCATGGCATTCCCGCATGATCTCCCGCCTCAGGCCTCCATGTCTAGGCACATAGAGCCGCCGACCAGTAGTGAATAGCAAGCCGTCTTCCTCCCAGAACTTTTTGGTTCGCCCTTGTTGTGCAAAGTCTAGCAACTGCTTGGCCTGCACATCTAGCTGCAGGCCTTCTCTGATGCGCCCCATCAAGCTGGATTCTGGGCGGCTCATTGCCGCTAAGGTGGCCTTGCGGGATAATGCGTCGGCCACCACATTTGCTCGCCCCGGCTTGTATTCCAGCGCATAATCGAACTCGGCCAGGAAGTCTTGCCACCTTGCTTGCTTGGGCGAGAGCTTCTTCTGCGTCTGGAAGTAGCTGGTTGCGACGTTGTCAGTCTTCACCACGAAGGCTGACCCGAGCAGATAGTGTCGCCAGGTCCGCAGGCAGTGAACAATGGCGGTCATCTCCTTCTCCTGGACGGTGTACCGTCGCTCCGTATCGTTCAGCTTACGGCTCTCGAAGGCAATTGGATGCCCATCCTGCATGAGCACTCCGCCGATAGCAAAGTCAGAGGCATCGGTCTGCACTTCGTATGGCTTCGTAAAGTCCGGTAAGGCGAGCACTGGTTCCTGCACCATCGCTGCCTTCAATGTAGCGAATGCGGCTTGACAACCCGCATCCCAGTCCCAAGTACGCCCCTTCTTCAGCAAGTCTGTGAGTGGTGCCACGATTGCTGAGTAGCTCCTTATGAACCGCCGGTAGTAATTGGCAAGGCCGAGGAATGACCGCAACTCGGGCACTCTTGTTGGCGCTTCCCATTCCGCAATGGCTCGCACCTTGGCCTTGTCCATGCGCACGTGACCCCTCCCGATCACGTGGCCCAGGAATGCCACCTCCTCCTGGGCGAAGATGCATTTCTCCTTCTTGACATAGAGCTCGTTGTCAAGAAGGGTCTGGAAAACCTGTCTCAAGTGCTCAAGATGCTCCCGCAGATCTTGGCTATACACCACTATGTCGTCAAGGTAGACAACAACAAATTTGTCAAGGAATGGTTGCAATACCTTGTTCATTAGCGTGCAGAATGTTGCGGGTGCATTTGTGAGTCCGAAGGGCATAACCTTGAACTCGAACAGCCCGTACCGCGTCACGCACGCAGTCTTTGGCTCATCCCCTTCGGCTATGCGGACTTGATAGTATCCCGACCTCAAGTCCAGCTTGGTGAATATTCTGCCCCGTCCCAGCTGATCGAACAAGTCGCCAATGTGAGGGATTGGGTACTTGTTCTTGATGGTGATCTTGTTGAGCGCCCGGTAGTCGATGCACATGCGGAGACTCCCATCGTGCTTCCGCTGGAAAAGGACCGGTGCGCCATATGGTGCCTTGGACGGTTGGATGTACCCCGCATCGAGAAGGTCCTTGAGTTGCCTCCTAGCTCTCAGTCTGGTGGCGCCATGCGGTAAGCCACCCCAGCAGGTGGCTTGCTCCCTGGAACAAGCTCGATCTGATGATCCACCTCCCTCCGAGGTGGTAGATGCTTGGGCAACTCTGCGGGCATCGCCTTCTTGAAATCCTCGAGCAGAGCAAGCACTTGCGCAGGAACCTCCTTGGCCACTGCCTTGCTCTCTTCCTCCTGTACGAGGGCTGCCACTATTGTGTCGCAGCCCTTCCGCATCCCCTTGGACACTTGCATGGCCGAGAGCATCTGGCCCTGGATGGCTCCTCGGTGAATTGGGACAGTGCACGGCCGCCCCTCTTGGATGAGTAGAAGTGTCGCTCCGAGGTATTATCACTGCATCAAGGCTCTCCTCTAAGAATTCCAGCCCGAAGCGCCACATCGTAGTCGTCCATCTCGACTACTAGAATATCGGCGAGTCCCGCCCACTCGCCAATCTTGATGTTTACCCGTCGAGCCATGCCGACGACGGGGGATGCTGGTGAATTGACCGCCTTCATGGTTCCGCTGGCTTGTCTCACCACAAGTCCCAACTTGGCAGCGACCTCAGGAGTGATGAATAAGTCACTGGCGCCCGTGTCAACCAGTGCTTTGTACAGTTGGCCTTCTAACTGGACTTCCGCGAACATGGGTCCCTTGCGACTTTTCTCCGTCTTGGCCTATGCAATGCGCCAAGCAGCCGCACAGCGCTTAAGTTTACTTGATGATCTTGCGCCCCCTTTGCACAGCATGGATGCAAGTTTGGTGCGGCTAGGGCAGTCCCGCGCCATGTGCGGCCCATCGCACAGGAAGCATGCTATGGGCTTCCGAGACTTGGACTCTCCTCCGGTCTTCGTCTCCTTTGCGGGTTCCTTGCCTTTGGTGGTCTTCGCTCCCCCACCTTTGCCGTCGCTCTTCTTGGCTGGCTTCTCCTTGTTCTGCCCAGCCGCCTTGAACTCCCACCAAGGCTCTGCCTCGCGGTAGCATAGCTGCCAAGGTCTGGACGCCTCGCCTCTTGAGCTCCAGTTGTGCCCAATTGACCAGCCCATCCACGAATGCGAATAAGGCATCTTGGTCTGACATCTCGGGGATCTCAAACATTAGTTCGGTGAAGGTCTTGACATACTCCCGAACTGTGCCGGTTTGCTTGAGGTGCCTAAGCTGGCGCCGCGCCTCGTCCGTGGCGTGCTCGGGGTAGAACTGCCGCTTAAGCTCCGCCTTGAAGTCCCTCCAAGTTGTGACTGCTGCGCGCCTCTCCCTTTCCACATCCTCACACACCCGTCGCCACCATAGCGTCGCGATGTCTCCTAAGAAAAGGGGGATGGTGCGGAGCCTGGACGCGTCATCGAGCACGAAGGTCGCGTCGAAGTACCGCTCCATGTGGTACAAGAAATTGTCGATGTCCCGTGCACTGCGAGACCCATCGTACATCTTCGGCTTGGGCGCATCCACCCGCCCAGGTGCCCGCCCTTGTTGTCCTCCAGTTGCCGCGGCGGCTTCACACTGCTCCAGCCGGTCTATGAGTTCCCTCCTTAGCCTCCCTAAGGCGGGTTCCCAGGCGAGTTGCCCCCGCAACTCCTGGACTTCTCTGCCCAGCGTCTCGACCCGTGCCTCCAGCGCTGTGAACCGTTGCTCCTGGTTGCCAAGGGTTTGGTTGAGGGATATCAGCATCCGTGCCTCCAGTCCTTCTTCTTCACAGGTGATCCCCTCGATCGCCCGCTCGAGCTCGTCGACCTTGGACACGAGTTTCGCAAACTTGCTGTCCAGGGATGAAAGGACTTCACGAGATGTTTCCCTCACGGCCTTCCCCTTCCTCTTCTGCTGGTCCTCCACAAGTAACCTCACCTCCCAGAATTTGACGCCGATCATTCCTCGCTCGTGATACCACTTTGTCACGGGGCTAGAGAACTTCTTCGACCCGTGCGGCACTTAGACTGTCGTTGCCTAAGTTCAGCCTGACTCTAACAAGAACAAGAGAGAGTGAGATGGTGGGGAATCCCGTTTTCTATTAAGCAACAGAAGTTAAGAGGTGCCCAGGCTCTCTACAAGGCAATGTATGTTAACAAGTCCTAAGTGTAATTTAACAGTCAGTCGCCCTGGCAGTGCAAAGCATTAATAGTGGCACTCCTTGGGCAGTGGAATATTAATAACGCCCTTTGGCAGTGAAGCGATGAAAGTGTTGCCTTTTGGCAATGAATGCATTGAAGCGCCCATGCATTGAATTCAGGGCATCCCGGCTCGGCAGTGAACCGTTTGTACAGTGAGCCTTGACTGAGCCAACCTCACTGCGTGAGCAATCGTCGAGGCAATGCAGTAGGGTGGTCGGGTTTGCCGGAAAGCTCGTCGGAGATGGCCAGCGGTGGTAATAGTGGCAGCGGTGATGGCTCTGCAATGATCAGAGTCGTTCAGCACACGTGGAGTCCCGAGGAGATTGCGACGACTCACAGCGGCGACGTACGGCCAGAAGAGTCGGCGACGTACGGCCAGAATCACATTGGACGAGAAGAGAGAGAGCTAGGGCAGCGACGGCTCAATCAACGGCGGCGAGGCGGCTGCTGCACGTGACGATGACGGCGGGGTCACTAGGGACGACGGAGGGCAACGGTGACGTCGATCGAGCGGCGCGCGGCGAACTAGGGTTTCACGGCGCATGCGAGAGAATGAAAGGTAGACCACGACAAGGAGGAAAGGAGAGAGACGACGGCGATTCTCGCACTAGCAACGGGCGGACAACGACAGGTTGGGCGCATACGATCGCGAGAGAGCAAGAGATTCGGGCGAGAGAGAGGGAGAGATAGAGAGAGAACGTGAGTCAGAGTGTGGGAGCGAGAGGGTGTGACGGTGTGGTCAGGCTTAAGCCAATTTGGTTCGCCCAAAACGGGCTTGGCTGGGCTGAGCCAAATCGGCTCGGTCGGCCGAGTTCGGCCCTATTAAGGGCCGAATCAGCTCGAAACGTAAAAACTCAATCCAAATCAGTCCATAGACATTTATGCACCCAAATAATCAAATAAACTCTAGATCAAGCTCGACATACACCCGATATTATCTAACCAAAGATCAGAGACCTCACAGTGGCCAGCTCTTCTGCTAACACGTAGTAGTCCAAATTCATATTGTATCACTTGCATATATATTTGATACGCTTGTACATTTTGTAATACAATTTTTAGTCCCGACATACTAATTTAGAAGTACTTTTTTAAAAACTTTCAAAATAAAAGTTATAGTTTTAATCATAATCTACAGCTTTTCTATTAAAAGTTTTACAAAAAAACATCCATAGATATATGTGTAGTATGCTCGTGCATATCGTAAAATGATTTTTTTACTTTGATTTTTTGCATATATATTTGATACGCTTGTACACTTTATTTGTAAATAACACAGTCTATATTATTAGTACGTCTGACCAGAACGACAGTACTCAATAATTAAGAAGTACTCTCTTGTAAAAAACTTTCAAAAATATATATCACTGTATACGTTTTAATCATAATCTACGGCAGCCAAGGCCTATTATATTCTAACTTAGTAAGAAAAGTGTATACGAAAAAGACACATTCGCGAAGGTATAATACTTTCGATAGATACACGGCGAAGGACTCCGCACATCAACACGTAAAAATGATTTTTTTACTTTGATTTTTAAATCAATTAAGACTATATATATATCAGTTGCAGCAGATACATAACTTAATATGAGAGAACACTTTTTACTGAACAAAACTTTCAACCACTACAAGAAGTCTAGTTGTCTAACTAAACAAAAAAACATATCAGCAGTAGCTCACTACATCTTTGGGTGTAGGTCAAACACGTGTGTTGAGCGCTATGCAATATTTGGTTAGTACCACAGAGACCTCTGATAAAGGGGTTTTAAGAAAAATAGATCGTTTCTCGTTCCTCTTCGACTGTTCTATTTTTTTGCTCAAACAAATTGAAATGACGACTGCGTTGGCCATAGCCAGTACGAGGACCCGGAGAGGCAGGCCCCGGGACTTCGAGGAGATTGATCGCACAATGTTGCTACGTTCGAGGTTCGCCACGAGAGATCTTGCTGAATGTATGTTTTCAGACATATAAAACGAGGAATGATTGAGCATGAGTAGCAGCGATGAGCAAAGTTATGAGCATGGCATCCACGGGCATGCACCCTGACAATGCTTGTCTGAGCTTATATGTGTAGGTTGGAGAGCGAAAAACATTAAAGATAAGGAACATGCTTTTGATTTGTCGATGCGCAAAAGAAATACAATTTTTCATTTAGAAAGTTTTTCATAGCATAAATATAGTTCTTCTTATAATGAGATGTTGGTGTCTTGTAGTGTCCGCTAAAAGATTTTAACGATGCGAGAAAATATGAAGATTGTGTCTAAATTCATGGAAGGAGAGTTATGGAGTGAGTATATGAGAGAGAGAATACGCGTAATTCTAGGGATACAGGAACTGCGAGATAGAGTATTATGGAACAGAAGATCTATACTATAGAGAGAAACTGAGAGTTATATTGTGGGGAGATAGTGTGCTCTCTCAATGCGAGAGAAATCCTACTTTCATCACTCATATCCTGTCTCAAGCCGTTCTCTTTTCATATTAAGAGTTGTAGAGATATTTGTTTTGTGGCCGTGTAACATAAAGCCCCCAAACAGACAGTGATATTAGAGTTGTGAAATGCGCTAACAGAACATAGATTGCGTGAAATACCGTATATATTACCTTCTAATGAGAGCACAAATTGACTAATAGACTATACCTTATGAATATTACTGATAGTTCATCTATATTATCCTATATTTGTTATCTATATTATCTAATCTTATCGACTAATGCTTATATCTGATTAGATATATAACCAAATCCTAAAATATAGTAACATTTTTCATAAGAGATTTACTATATCTTAAACGTTGTTGATTAATTTATATTTTATGATTATAGCGACAGTGAATATGCCACAAATACGCATCAAGTCTTTTACTTATAATCACGTTCCAAACATTTATAACTGAGTTCTAATATAAAATTTTAGAGCAGAATGAAGAGTTAAACTACATACATATATCTTTAACCTAGGTCTGAAAGCCTATTTCTTAATTTATAACAAGAGAATGTTTCAGATCGAGCTAACCTAAGTATACAACGAACATAACCAACATTCCCGTTATTCCATTGCTGCAATTAATCTAGAATTAGCAGATTAATTCGATACGCGTTTAATGTATATAAGTCCCGCAGTGTTGCCTACGAAATCACTAACTGCAACAAAATCCTTGAAAACAGTTTTTTCAGATGCAAGCAATCAGTACGCTCCAGGATGGCTTTCTTCTCGTGTCTCGCTCGTCTCCTACGCTCTCCCTCGCCGGCAATTGCACGATCTTAATTCATAGCGGCGCCGCGGTTCCCGAGGGCTTTTGTATCTGCTCGCCAAACATAGACTCTCTTACGAGATGACGATACTAACTCTTCCCACGCCCACCACCAAAGTACCGTAGAACGTAGCGTTGGCGCCTCCTTGTAAGAGCGTGCAATGGCCGAAGTTATCAGGACCGTCTGAGCCAGACTGGAGCCTACCTCAGTTCCGTTAGCCTAATCTCTTCGCTTCCTCCAACGCCACCAATACTTCGCGCTAAGCGACCTTAGCTATTCAAATATTCACCGCCGCCACGTAGCACATGACAGGGCCCCTCATTGCCAGAAACTCGGAAGATCGTCCTTATTACCTTTGAAACATTCTCACCGGAAGACACTCCCCTTTTTGTCGCCTACGGTAGCTACGCACCGCGGCGATCATATCCCACCACTCTAATCACCCGGCCTATCTAATTCGCAGTGACCGGTCAATCTCCTCCTCTGAGACCAGGCCCAAGCACATTGCTCGTTTCTACCCCTGATGCCCACGCACACACGTAAATCTTTCTCGGATCGGATCCCTCGTAATGTTGGCTTTTAACGTACACAGACACACAGTTCAAGCCGTGTAATTCTAACACGCGACCTACCAAACAGAGTGGTCTTGAACGCTCCCCGCTCGATACTTCGCTCGCAAGGAGAAACACATTTTCTATATCGCTGGCAGTGAGCCGCAGAAATGCCAACCATTAAATTTGGCTCGTAAAATATTTTGACCGCCGAAGATCTCGTTATACTATGTGAACGAAGCTAGAATTGGTCATACTCAAAAGCCAAGCCGTGAGAAGTATTTAGTTTTGCCTTAATTGCGCTCAGTTGGCTACCAATAATGTTTTGCACGTTATCTGCGATTATGGAATTATAACTTCATTACTAGGTTATTGCGAACTAACTGAGAGAGTGTAAAATAAACAACTACTGTGTTTTATGAGATTCAGAGAGCGTAAGCCACTCGTATAGGGCTGAAATCAGTCTTCGGATAACCAGTTTTGTAGTAGAAAACAACAAGAGTCGAACTTGGATTCTCTTGTAGTACTACGCGGCTTTTAATGTCGTTATAGGATTTACATGACTTTTGTGGTTTCAAGCAGAGAATATAGTTGTAAGTTTCTTTGATTACCTGATCTGTTGCTCCAGTATTTTCTATGCATAGCTACACTGCTATCACCACTTATTGATGAAATCCATTGCTATAAATTCCAGATAATATCGTATGATCGATTCTTGCTCTTGTCTATTTCATAGTGCATGATAATGCACCTCAAATTCATACGATCGTCTGATTGTTGCTCTTCGATTTCTTATACTTATTTATTTGTTTTTCAATGAGTAAATTTCCTATTACTATTCTGGAAGCAGGTGGAGTGGATTAAGGAGAAAAGTAGTAGAGGTAGTTTCGAAATTTATATCCAGAGCATTATAAAATTTTTCGTTACTGATCAGTGCTTTACATAAAATTTACACACGTCAAAGAAGAGTAATTCTTCTGCATGCAGTATTGTTACAATCACAAATCAGGCACAACGAAAGCGACGCGTCCTTCAGTGGCTTTCGTCTGAAGTACAAGGACTTCATACGGACATGCAAGATGTACGTCCACCTTTCAAACAGCCCCAACACGAGCACTAAAGTAATCTTTTCCGTTAAAAGCTCATATCAAATACTTAACATACACTGGTGTCAATAACTGGATACCTCCGGCTTTCTGGACTATAAACACTCTGCTTAAATGTAAACTTTTCACTTGGTTTGTGTCACATGAATGTCTACTAATAAAAGATAGGTTGAGATGACCACATATCGACCTACAAACTGATACATATATATGTTGATCGGGTTTGTATTCCGATCGGTTACTTGTGTGTTCGAAAGCAGAGAGAGAGACTCGAAGAGAAGAGTAGGAAAATGGTGTGAAGACCAGATTTTTAATGTAGAAACCCTCAGGATTTTGGCCCGAGGTAAAACCACGAGTCGTACGGGACCAACGAAAGAAAATTCACTAACAAGATAAAATAGTACGGGCTATAAGGATTTGAGCCGAGCTTTATGAGTAGCTCGGACTACTTCACTCACAACTCTCCGTTACAATAGTTCTCTCCCATGCAAAAGTAAAAAGTGGAAGATCCAGTTTATAGTACTGTATATGGCTAATCATATATTAATCCGTAATAGAATGGGGGACGCGTCTTCTCAAATTTCACTGCGAGCAACGTGTTTCGGCAGTCGGACCCGACATAGGCGTTGTTGTCCAGAGCTTGGCGATAACCCTGTCTCATCTATTCTGAATTTTCCGGGCGCTCGAGAGTCAATAGTGGCCCAAAACTTGTGTCCGCGGTAATCTCATGTTTCCCCGAGTAAACGGCTGCAACAACTTGTCGGTGAGGTCATACTTCTTTCGTTAATGGCACCGACCTTCCTGAAAAGCCGAGGCGTATCTTCCGATCAGCGCCAGGTCGATCCATTTATATATATATATACATAAAAAAAATTTAAAAGATTTAGTACAAAATTAATTCTTAAACATTAAGTTAGCCTAGTGTTAATTGTTAATAAATACAACAGTAAGTTGGAAAACAATGTAAAAATCACATTTCATTACAAAAGGAATTTAGATGATTATAGATACTTTTTTGGAAATTTAGTGTCTCCCTAGATAACTTTTTTAAAAATATAAACTTTCATTATTGGAATATGAGACGATGTTTTTTTTAATGATTTTAATGCGAGAAGGTCATCAAATGCAAAGTTATGGCGATTTAAAACTACCATAGGTGTAATTTATATCTTTTTCATACGACGTCAAATATATGATCAGTCAAGCCCATTAGAAGACTCATCGAGCCGTCTTTCTGAAAATATTTTTACTTTCAAAATTAGGATTTGAAAGTATATTGATGCTAGTCTCCGGAGCCATTGTTATTATAAATTGAAATTGAAATGACCATTTGAAATTAGGATTTTAAGTTCTAACTACTTTGAGGTACTATATTCTCTTGACTTTGCTTATCTGTAGTAAGCTTTGTTGGCCTTATGCTTTTTAAGTATTATTTTTAGTTATTAGTTAAAATAAAAAATGTAATGAATAATAGGCAAAAAATAAGAAATCACTAAGCCAAGGAACAATCCATTTATCTCCAATAAAGTTCTTTCCCAAATTAATGTCTTGATTAATTGGTACCCTATAACGATTTTAAGGGGAAGAAATACAAAATAGGGATTTCATGGAGATGATTGATCCCTTACCAAGTAATGCCCATCCCTACTTTGGATGCCCCTTGCTTCCCAAATTGCCAATTAATTTTCATTTGCTTATTTCCCTTAGTGGATTTTCTCTTTCCCCTTTCAATTAGGAAAAAAACCTATTCACCCCCAACAAACTACCCAACAAATCACACACAACCAATCTCCGCCACACACACGTCTCGTGAGTCACACATAATTATCTTCATCAGTGATCCCACATAATTTATTTCTCAGTGAATCGCCTAAAAAATAAAATCTAACAATTTAATCAGATAATAATAGCGGGTCCACTCCTGTGATTGTGATGATCTTGATTGTGACCACGTATAGCCCCATGAGTGGTGTGTTTATGTATAGCTGGTATACATGGAGGTGCATAGTAAAGCTCTTTCAATTATGGTGACCCGTCATAATCGTTGCCATTCTCTATAATCAACAAACGCATCATTCAATTAGTTAAGTTGGTGATTCGATAATTCAATCCGTCCTTCAATCCATTATAATTTAGTAAGCATTCTAGTGGTTGATTTTAATTTATTTGAGTTCGAACTGGGATGATGTTGAAAGTGTCCTGATTCTTAATTGTTTAATCTCACACAATGATTGTGATACAGAGGAGGATGGCAAAAAGTAATGCGAACGAGGATGAGAGATGTTGAGTAGAAAAAGGGACGCGACAGGGATTGTGGCAATCGGAGCTTCCAAACATAAGCGCTGGGCGGCTAAATAGAAAGAACGGACGAGTAATGTAGTTGAATCAACGTTGACGACGATGACCGGTTAATAGAGGAGCTTCAAGCAGGAGTTGTCGGTCTATAGAGGATAAACTCTCATTGATTCTCTGGTCGAGCTATTCATGACCACCGTGTTGAGACGTGAACAGACGGGTACCGGCAAAGTAAGGGACTGCCCTTTCCACGAAATTGATGGCTCTGACAATACCGTTGTTTAGCATTATATTAGAATTAGAGAAAAAAGAAATGCTACGGTCTATTTTATGCGTAACGTAATAAAAAAATCGTGAATAAAGATATTGCTATAGCATAAAAGCGTCTTAAATTCTATGATCTGCAACATTAACAATATATTTTTATTAATTTTTGGAAATGGTTAATTATTCTAATAATTACGAATGGCAACACTACAGTAGTGTTACAATTTTTATAAATGGTAACATATAAAAAATGTGATAATAAAAATTCGATAATTGTTTAGAATGTTGTTATATATATATATATATAGCAACGCATAAACTGTGATGTACTTAGATACAACATTTAAAAACATTACGATTGGTATGAAGCAACACCCAACAATTACATTAATGTTGGCCAGTCCTGCAAATAGAGTTTAATAAACTCGGTCAAAAAATTGATATTGAGATGTTTCTAGATTCGACAACTAGGATATGGTGCTATGAAAAGTATGGCTTTGAATGAAACCGTTTGTTGTCCAAGCTTCACTTCAGAGTGCAACCTGACGAAAACCGCTGCTATCTATATCTACCATGAACATATTGGCTAAATTATCCACTTTATGAGAACCATGTATTATTCGTTACGCTTTATAGCGTTATCTATTTATACATAGAGGGTATAGGTTTTGTTACTAGACTCTATCTGTATCTCATATTCGGTCTAGCACAAATTATTTACGAGAGTATTAAAACTAACCTGTTATAATGTGACTTCTATATGCAAAGAGAGACAAATAATAAATGACAACTTTGCAGGTCACAACATGTACGTTTATGTTTATATGTTATGCAGTATTACATATTGCTTGACAGTAACAGTGAAAGTAGATAATTAGTTAGACACTTATAGTTACAATTAATATATAAAAATAATCAAACAAGTATATTACCAAATCAATCATTAGTATAATTAGATAGACTGTGATCAGATTTCTCAAGGCTCAAGTCGAGTGGAGACTGTAACCGCAACTAGAAGCAGATCATTCCTCCAGAGGTGGTGCCAAGTTCAAGTCCCACACACAAGTTCTAATGTCAGAGCAGCAACAGCTCCTACTACGCTCGTTCTCTTCAACGAGATAACGGCTTCTCTTCCTGAACTCCTTCTTCCACGACCTCTTCTTTCCTACATAGCCACTGCATAAACTCCCTTCTTCTATGATCTCTTTACCGTGTCTGGTGCTTTTGGAGAGAAGGAGAAGGCTCATCGCGACCTCGTACTCCTCCTCGGTGAACTTGGGCTGCACCGCTCTGGGACCAAGAAGCTGAAGAGGCCGGGTGAAATGCGAGCGTGGGCTCATGCCGCGGTAAGGGCGGTCAGGGTGGCAGCGCATGTGGCCGTAGAGGGCCTTAGGAGAGCTAAAGCGCTTACCACATTCTATGCAAATTTGGAACAGAGCGCCAGAACTGGCGCCGACGTCTGACTTGCGGTGAATCTTTGTTTTGCCGTTGCAGGTGTGGATGAGCGGTTGCAGGAGACTGCCGGAGGTGGCATGGGGAGAAGGAGGCAGTGGAAGGCGGCTGGTGATTTTGACAGCGGCGAGGAAAGGAGAGAAAGCGAAGGGGACGTAAGCTTCAGAGCGGCGAGTAAGAGAGTTCGCGGCTTGGTGATCGTCACCCATGTTTGAGTTGAGCGCCATGAACAAATTTGTTAAAGCAGGCGTCGACGAGCTGATACAAGAGAACGGAATCGTTCGGTTCATGGCAGGCGGTTTTCGGCGGTTTCTTTGCGCTGGTCTCTCCCTCCCTCTCCCTCTTAGCGGTAATTCAAAATTTGAATATCAAATTTTGATTAGCTTAACAACGCTCCACATACATATCTATATAATACTAGTTTTGCACCCGTACGATACACGGATGTTACTCATCAAATAATATTAATTTTTTTTATATTTTTGTATTTTATTATTAAATTTAATAATTTAATTTTAGTAAAATTTATATTTTATTTATCACATATTATTAGAGTAAGACAATTATTATTTATTATATATAAAAATAGTAGAGCAAAAGATTTATTTTTGCAAAATAAGTGAAACCCATTATTTGATATCCAGTTTAATAAATTTAATAGTTTTTGTTGTCTATTAATATATTGATAAATTCTAGTTAAAATAACAAGTTTATTATAGAAATTTAGTAGCTGATATCACTTTTATTATTTAATAGTCCATAGACCAAGTGTGTAGATTTCTATTTTATAAACGAATTGTTAATCTTAAAAATAAAAATTACGAAATTATTTAAGTCGTTATTAACTTCATTCTTAGTCTCATCTTAATATTTTTCAAATTAATTAGTGATTTTTCACATCCTGTTAACAGATAATAAAAATACCAATGGCATCGTCTTTTTTAAAAAAAGAATAACAATAACACACCGAAAAGTTTATTAAGATGCCACATAATGCAGACTATTTGACCACCCAATTTTTATTATTTAAAATATTGTATATCAATTTATTATATATTTTACATATAATAAAGTTTAATTTGTTGGGTGAATTAATAAACGATAAGTACGACATAATATATACGATCAAGATTATTAGCTTGAAAAGAATACTTGTGACAGTTAGCTATATAAGCAGTGCTTCGGAAATATTCAAAAGACTTTACGAATCTTTTATCAATCATATTGTAAAGAGTTAATCTTATTTTTAAACACTTAATTAGCCGTATCGTATTAAAAAGAATCTACTTTTAAACAGTTATGTGTTCTATTATCTGACAATGTGTTGATGTGTATATCGAAGTCCTGAGCCAGAAAAATATCACAATGTCCTATACACAAATCACTATAAGCTAAAGATTACGAAAAGTTCTACTTATCAGCCCCCTAATAATATAGATAAGGTGTCATACGGCAAACTTATATTATAGAGGTTAAGCTGTTGAGGAGAATCTTTTTTAAGAGGACGTAATATTTTTTCTTAAAATTACTTCCTTTGAAATGCTTGAGTTAAGTAGAAGATCAACTTAATATTTAATAATTACAGGTAATATTAATTAAATTTATTATAAAACTATCTATACTTATTTTGATATTGAGATATTTATAATTTAATAAGATCATAAATATATCTTATTGAAACTTTAAAACTCTCATTAATGATGTGATTAATTAGGTGTTCGTACAGAATTATATGTTGGCATAATGTCAACATTATGAGCTGAATAAATATGAGAATGAAGCAATGTGCGTCATATTGGAGTTTATTGGAAGGCAAGTATGCGCACAGAGCACTTCCGTCAACAACTATTTATGATTGAGAGTTTCTCATATTATATATATATAATATACTATATAGACAGTATATAATAGATTAGCTTATATAATATAAAGCTTACAATAAATATCCTTACTGAGTAAAGCATAGTGATGTATTTTATATTTTAATATAATTAATTAATAGTTAAGCTATGTTTAAATTATATACGGTAGTTATTTGTGACCTAAATACTATAGAAAGATATAAAATTGTATATTTTTTTTCTCTCCTTTATATTTTTATATGATTTTCAGTTTAGATTCTTTTCATTTATAAATTTGTGTTTCTTTTTTTTTTTTTAAATCCATTTTGTTATTCTCTTCGGAATAAATATGATATATAATATATCAGTATACTTGAAAAAAATAAAACTACCTTCTAATAGATTAAAGAAGTTACAATTTTACTAATAATAAATTTAAAAAGAATCTCTAATCATATATGGTACACGCAATATGAGTGCATAGTAAGCAAGTCTATTTTAATATTAGACAGTAATCCTGCGTAGCCCAAATTAATTGAAGATATCATTTCCACTAGTAGAGGATATATATTTGAGCTATTTTTAAATATCCCAATTATTTAGATCTTAAGCACAAGTACACAGTAGATTCCGTTTATTGAGATAATATAGTAATTTGCGTTATAAGGTAAATTTTTTTTTTTTTAAAAAAAAAAGAATAATCGATAAACCCCAAGCTACTACATCGCCATGTCCGATGGGCCTAACGTCTAATTGTGAATTCCGAGCGAATGCTGTCAATGTTTCAGCCAGGACCAGGCCGGATTGATTCGAGCTCAGACTTTACCGAGCCAGGCCGGACGCGCTGGACAGAACCTGTGGCCGACGGACTGGTCTATATGTGCATCAAATTACTCAATTTTATCGTGGCAAATTGCCTCGGATAGCGCTGTGTCTGCAGCTCTACTATACATCACTATACAAAGCATTTGATGTTTACCAATGAGTCATGAAATACAGGCAGAATTATCTATATGCTTTATGGTAGGCAGTATGGCTCCGATGCTCCACTAACTTAAATTTGAGTGGAATAGATACAGAGTTTTAATTATCTTATAGAAAAAAAAAATATTTTAAAAATAACTTAAAAAAAAGGAGTAAGCAAATGTCCTAATGTCTTGGAGCTATATTTTAATTCAACATTTTACTTGCTAATTCAGTAATATATGTAGTGTTATTTTTTGTTTGTCGTTTAGCCTCAGAAATGAACTACAAAGGAGGATGTAGTGACATTCAACATACATAAAGCAGATAATTGCACATGAGCCCTTGCTTTTGAAATATTTGTAAATCAGTCTCGTCCCTATTGGAAACTTGCGTTTCAGTCCAACAGCAAGGGCTGATGTGTACAATCACCTACATTAAACATTGCTCCGCCATCGAGACTACGGTTACTAGTCCTCTGCTTTGGCTTAACCAAAAACGTTGGATTAGTCCTAGATACTAGACGTCGGTCTCGACCCGAACCACTGAAAAGAGCCGACGTGCCTCTGCCGCCACGTGAAAGGTCAGACGAGATGCTATATCAATAACTATTAGGTTTTGTAGTAACATAGTAGAACAAGCTTATATTTTAATAAGTTCTAAATAAGTCCGAACAAAATAGGGTGTCAACACTATTGAAACCAAAAAGCGGCACTTTTATGTCAATCCGTAAACTTTTGTAGATATTTCCAGCCTTACCGGTTAAAGGAAGCAGCACTGTCTTGTATTGGTAGTAGATGTTATTTTAATTTGAAATGAAGTTTGTGATCCATTCATAGAAAAAGACTGAAAGAAATGAATATCAAACTTAAATCCATAATCTAATCATATCTGACTAACTTGGACAACTAATTTTTGCTCAAACAAGAAATAAGTTCAATTTTCTGATTGCAGTATATACATCTTAGCAATATCAAACTAGTGCTTACAGATTAGTGCACCATTCTTCCAACGATTAGGAGTATATCTTCCATCGATGGCCTATGTAGAGGTTCGCTTTCCAAACAACCCATTGCACAATTAATTAGACATACAACCTCTTCCGTATCATATTCCCGTAGATTTGGATCAACGATGACTGTAAGCAAATCCAAACAACCACCACGATCCAAACCTCCTCCTCCTTTGAAGTATTTCAAGAAGTCAAATTGGGTCATGGATCTCGAGTCGTCTTGCTCTTTCCCCGATATAAGCTCAAACAAAACAACACCAAAAGCAAACACATCAACTTTTGACGAGACAAATCCTTGACCATACTCTGGCGCAACCATCCCATCAATTTTGATCAGAACGTCGCATTTGTCCTCTAGTGAATTAACGACGGACCCATCACCAAAGCCGATTATCTTTGCTCTATAATCGTCAGTAATAAAGATGTTTCGGCTGTTGATGTTCATGTGGATATAAGATGGCACAGTACAGTGATGTATATAATGAAGAGCCATGGCAACATCTAAAGCTATCTGTGTTCTTTGCTGCCACTGAAGCTTATGCCTTTTCAAGCAATCTCTCAGGCATCCATTATGTTCCAAGCCGAATACTAGATATGATGGAGATGACTCGCTACCGCCCCAGCAAACGCCATATAGATTTATGATGTTGGCATGGTTGATCTTAGCATGGATATTGATGCTTACATGAGCATTTTCAAAGCTCGTCTTCTTTATTAGAACGTCTACTTCTCCAAGCCGTCCCTTGTGCATCGAGCTATTTAATTTTGTTTCATCACTGAAACCTCTAGTTGCTTCACTAAGCTCTTTGATATTGTAACTAATCAGAGAGAACTTCAACATTTCTGAAACTATATCTTGTGGCAAGTCATAAGTTATTACACTGCCTACTGCCGAAGACTTCAATCTGTATTTAGATTTATACAGGAAGACAAATCCAACCAATATGACAAATGCGAAAGACACGCCGATACTAGGCACAACCAAACAAACATTCGGCTGGCGACTATCGATACTGTTAGCGGTGGGGTTAATAGGGATCAAATTTGGCGTCTGGTGACTTGGATAGGTCAGATTTGCATTACTGTAATTAATAGTTGGCAAATTTCTTAGCGGAACTAACATTGTAGTATAGGGGAAAATAGTAGACAATGAATTAAGGCTATTCTGTGCCAACAAATCATTAACCTGTATGCCGAATTTCTTTGCTATGTAAATTGGTTCGTCATATTCAAAAACAGGGTATGTCACGAGATATTGGAAACCATTGCCGGTACTATTCGAATAACTTGGACAAGCACATTTGATAGGCAGCGTAAGATTCATCCCAACTTTAAAGTCTGATTCCTTAAACTGATTAACTTCAATGATTGTCTGCGCTTTAACTAACCCTTCAAAGACATCGCAAGCAATTTCTTTGTAATGTGTATTGTTTGAAACTGTATAACTTACGTTGGCTTGGAAGAACCCATGAGCACAAGAGCATTTGATTGGAAGTAGGACTTCCCTGTTCATTCCGAGGATTTCGGAAGAGTCTGTCAGATTATTGTAGTGTAGTACCTCATTTTCACTTGCACCGCAGAGTTTGGCAATTTTTGAAGCAGTGTCAAAGCGTTGTTGAGATCGGTACACTACGTAGGAATTGCAAGAAGCTAGAGTAGTACCATCGCAACTGTAACGAAAACCCGGGTGCTTTTCGAGCGAATTGCATGGAGTGGGATCGTAATTCTGCTGTGAGAGCGATGATTTGGAGAAGAAGAGAAGAGCTAGAAGATGAACTAAAATTAGTGTCATGGAGAAGATACGTCGAGCTTTGTATAGAAGAGTAGTATATTTATTAGATCTGGTAAACAGATATCTCTCTTGATGATGCGTATGCAAAGTTCTCAATGGCTTTGACAAAAAATACAAACTCGCCGGCAGTGAAACGTCACAAGTTTTGGAATGTCCAATGATGTAATCAGATTATCAGATAAAGAACAAATGGGAAGAAGAGAATTGTTGAAGAAGGCTATCTTGTATTATCTGACTTGTATTATCTATGACTAAGACCCCACAAGGGAAGTGGTTTCTTACGTCTGATTTTACTACCTCCACTAACTAAACAATCACATATAGAATATTATATAATAATTAAGTTCGAAGATAGTTTTATGTTATGATTAATTGAGATTCAGTACCTTCTTTTCTTTGGTTTTTTTATCATTGGAGTTATCTTTCAGGGAATTGAATTAAGGTGCTTTCATTATAGTGTCTTAATCACCAACCCCTAAGCTTCGGTGAGATTTGGTAGTGAACAACACAACAACCGGTGTTTTCATGCCATTCAGTGATTCATTTTTTCAAGACTGATATCAAACAACACAAGAATCAGTCTTCTCAGTCCATCAGTGATTCATTTCCAAAGACAAGCATCCCATGGGATGATTGATGTGTACGCAAAAATCTCGGTTCTAAACTTGTTCCGTATATATCTCTGGTTGGAAGATGTACACATGATATGTATCAAAACCTATTTTTGAAATACCAAGCTGTGTCAGGACCACCGAAGGTTTGCATGTCATATAGAACTCAGTATTGTGGTGCAGAGTTCATTCAAAAATAAAATAAAAACTCGTCTTGTAATCATACGATTCTCAATCGAGAAGGTATATATTTTATATAAATAGTAGTATTAAAATAAATAAATTTATCAATTTTCATAAATTTCAAATTATAAAATGCTAAATAATCTAGCATGCTTTGTACTCTAAATCTTATTCAGCTTTTCTTTATACCTATTCTCTTTTTTCTTTTTTTTGAGATA
>MJHO01000171.1:169303-368807 GCA_002076135.1 Xerophyta viscosa | reverse complement strand
TCAGTTGAGACCTCTCTAACTGTCCTTCTACCTGCTCATGAACCTTCTTTATATGCTCAAGAAAACGTAGAGCCTTAGTAGCATCATTTGCCTCGCGTGATGTACTAGAATCGGCGATAGCAAATTGCACATCAAAAGGACCTTGTGGTAGATAACCCAAACACACCTCAAATGGAGTTTTACCAGTAGATGCATGTACAGCACGATTAAATGCAAACTGAATATAAGGCAAACTTTCATCCCAAGTAGACGGGTGTTTAGAATTATACCCGCGCAACAAGTGTACAACAGTGCGGTTGACCACTTCGGTTTGTCCGTCGGTTTGGGGATGGAAGGCGGTGCTTCGGCGTAACTTTGTATCCATCATAGACCAAAGAGACTTCCAAAAGTGGCTTAAAAACCTGGTATCCCGATCTGAAATGATGGACGACGGAAGGCCAAAATTCTTCCAAACATTTGCGAAGAACAATCTTGCGGCTTCTTCTCCCGTCACCGTTCGTTTGCATGGGATCAAGCATATCATCTTGCTAAATCTATCTACCACCACAAACAAGTAGTCATAACCTTTCTTAGACCGGGGTAAACCACCAATGAAGTCCATCGAAATACTCTCCCAAGGGCGAGTAGGAACCGGCAATGGCGTATACAATCCTTGCTTCCGATTTGTCGGTTTGGATGTATTGCACAACACACAACCACGAATGTATCTACTAACATCGTCTTTCATCTTTGGCCAAAAGACATACCTTCCCAGGTTTTGGAGAGTCTTTTCACTCCGAAATGTCCAGCTATCTTCGAGGTATGGGCTTCACGAATCCACAACAATCGATCCGCCGATTCGGGAACATAGAGTTGCTGATTTCTGTATAATAACCCATCCCGGATATGATGTTGCTTCGGAGTGCCCTGTTTTTGCTCCTCTTGCATCAGTGCATGTCCTCCTCATATAGAGCTTTGTAGTCCTCATGCACCCAAGGATGGATTTTGAGCACAACCGACGCAACAAGTGGAGGTTTCGGCGGCCTTGACAACATGTCCGCAAGCTTGTTTTGACTCCTCGCTTGTACTTGATTGCCAAGTTGAATTGTTGCAAATACGACATCCACTTCATGTGCCTGCTTGCTGGAGTTTGATTGTGTTTGAGAACTTCAATGGTTGGTGGTCCGTGTGCAAGATCGTCTCCTTTCCCAAAAGATAGTGACGCCAATGCTTCACCGCTTGATGTAGAGCATAAAGTTCTTTGTCGTAGATTGGATAGTTCAGTTGCGCCCTTGTAATAACTCCGATGATACGCACGGGTCTTCCATCTTGCATTAAAACAGCCCCATCGCATATGCCGAGGCATCCACTTCAAGCTCGAACGGGCGTTGAAGGTTCGGCAATGCCAATACGGGTGCTTCGGTGATGACCTTCTTCAAGGTCTTGAATGCTACTTCCTGTTTCGGCCCCCACTGAAATTTTTGGCCAGATTTGGTGAGGCTATGTAGTGGTGCGGCAATAGATGAAATCCCCGATAAACTTCCGAACATATTGGCAAGCGCCGACAAAACTCCGAACTTCCGTCACATTCGTTGGACGCTTCCAATCTTGGATTGCTCGGATCTTTTGAGGATCCAGCTTCATCTTTCCTTCACCCACGACGAATCCAAGATAGACGAGGGATGTACGACCCACCTCGCACTTCTTAAGATTCAATTTCAGCTTGTTCTCTTCAAGAGCTGAAAACACCTTTCGAAGATGCTCCAAATGCTCGGACCAAGTCCGGCTATGCACCAAAATATCGTCAAGATAAACTATAACGAAATCATCTATGAAAGGTCGCATTACCTCATTCATAAGCCTCATGAAAGTTGCTGGAGCGTTGCATAATCCGAATGGCATCACCAACCACTCGTACAACCCTTGTTTTGTCTTGAAGCGGTCTTCCAAGTATCCTCCGGTTGAACACGCACTTGATGATAACCCGACTTCAAGTCAAACTTCGTAAAGAACTTGGATGGTTGCAGCTGATCCATCAAGTCTTCTATACGGGGGAGTGGATATCTATTCTTCACCGTGATACGGTTCAATGCACGATAATCCACGCACATGCGCCACCCGCCATCTTTCTTCGGAACCATAACAATCGGCGACCCGCAAGGGGATGAGCTCGGTTGGATCACACCTTGCTCAAGTAAATCCACCACTTGCTTCTTGATCTCATCACTTTCAAGGAGAATAACGATACATACTCAAGTTAGGAAGTGGCTCACCATCTATAAGCTGAATTCCATGCTCGATCGAACGTCGAGGTGGCAATCCTCGCGGCTCTTCGAATACTCCAGAAAATTTCTGCAGTAACTCCCGAACCTCCGCCTTTTGCCACCTAAGTCCGAGACAACACTTCAACTTGTGCCTTTGGTTCCTCCACCTTCCTAAGCAAGAGAAATACCGATTGCTTAGATTCACTTTCTTGACTTGGCCAGTTGTACATACCTTGAATTCAGATTTTGGTTTGTTTGCTGAAATGAGGAATCTCCGCCCATTTTTCGTCAAACAATACCGTTGTTGTCGTCGATAGAATATCCCATCTCGATCCCAGATATAAGGACTCCCAAAAATGACTTGACATACATCGAGTGGCACGACTTCGCACATAACTTCGTCAATGAACTCCTTCGTTATAGCAAACTTGAATGTACATTGGCGATCGATGTTCAACTCCATGCCATCCTTTATCCATCCGATGGAATATGGTCGAGGATGAGGTTGCGTCTCCAAACCCAACTTCTGGACCAATCCCTCCGAGATCAAGTTCATTTGGCTTCCGGGATCAAAGATTGCTTCCACAACTTGTTGCTTGATTTGTATCGTCACAAAGAACAACGCCGCTCGCTCCTTGGCTCCGATTGAGCTACTTTGATTTGCCAGATTTTCACCACCTTGCTGTACATACGCCCTCCTATTGTATGAGAATGTTGTTGCGAGTTGCTCCCGAACAGCTCCACTGCTGCTCTCGGCCAGAACAGAAGCTGGGTTTCCCGGCCACTTCACCCTCCTAGCTTCGGCTAATTTTTCTGTTTCTGTCCAGAACAGAGATTGTTGCTGTTTTGAGCATTCTCCCGCACTACGCACCATAAGCATCAATGTAGGGTCGGCTTCCATCACTTGGTTCAGCTCGGTGTCTCCGCATTCTCCGTAATCACAAGTGCTTGCCTTTGCCTTGGTTCTTGCGAGGTCTATGATTCTTGGACGAGTTCTGGATGTACTTCCAACACTTCTCAACGGAATGACCTTTGACGTCACAATGCGTACACGTCACATTCTTGGTTTCTCTTTATCCTTCTCCTATCTTGTTGCTATTATTTCCAGCTTCTTCTTCGAAGTTCCTCCGCTTTGCGTCTTCTTATTCGCAGCTTGTGTGCCCTTCTTCTTTTGATACTTCTTCGGGTGTAAGTCCTCTCAAGTATAGTCCCTTTTGGCAAGCATCATCGATGTTCCACATTGTACATCTTGAGGTGCTCCCGAATCTCTTGAAGGCCATTCACATACTGCGAAAAGTCTCATGATCATCCAATGGAACGCCAAGAACAAGAGCACGCTTCATGAATTCCGTCGTATACTCTTGCACCGTACTCGTAAGCTTGGCGAAAGTATTGCCAACGCCTCCACCGTTCTTCATAGAAGCCAACGGGATAAAATTGCTTTTTACGAGCACCTTGAATGCATCCCATGTCAACCTACGAACATCATGAGTACGAATATATGCATTCCACCAAATTAGAGCATGCGAAACTAACTTCACCCGCACAAAGGTTATACGTTGCACATCATTGAATTCATACAACGAAAATAAGTCTCTAATTGGTCTAACCATGCATCTAATTTATCACCATCTATCTCACCTCCATAAGCTGGAATATCAAACTTAGCTTCTACCTTGATAGCCCCCATAGTGCGGTCCATTGTCGTTTGTCATTTGCATCGAGCCACGAACTCCTCCTCCATAGGCTCCTTTCCCGGTCTCCTAAAGGTCGAGGACTCTCCATGCAACTGAAATTCATTGGATCGAACACCTTGTGGGCGACTAACATTGGCCATTTGGCTCTTCTTGAGCTGAAATTTTCTGCTCCTCCACAAGAGCACTAGCTCTCGGCACCTCTTGGACTCTTGGCTCGTAGCGTCACCTCCAATCATCCCGGACTTCATACGTCTTCAACAACAAGGTGAGCTCGGCCACTGCTGCTCAGCCGCTCAACCTCATCTCCATCGAAGAATCCCATGCACGGACGTCGCTTGATCGGAACTAGTCTCTACGTCGCCTTGTTCGGTCCCTTGGTCTCCTTTCCATCTCGCAACTTCACCATCTTGATGATCTTCACCATCCAACGTCCAGCTCTTCAAAAACTCCGATCTAGCTCTGATACCACTTGAACGATCGAAATGGTGCTTGACGTGAAGCACTTGACCCGATCTACCAAGATCTTTAATCGGATCGAAGATCTAACGGTTGGATGAAAATCTATATCAAGAGATTTGTAGAAGAAGATGTTGGAGAAAACTTGGTTATCTTTATTGATAATGCTGTAAAAGATTACAAAAAGGAGGCCATGGCATTAGTGGTAATTATCCTCACTAATGACACATGGCTCCTCTAGATAAAACACTCTAATTACAAGTAATTAGTAAAAAGACACCTAATTAGACTCTAGAACACTTGCCTAAACTAGGATAAGATGCTCATTGAGGATTTAACCCAGGGTAATAACATTTAGAATGGTTTAGGATCGAGCGCAAGAGGGCTCGGACCGGCGCGCGCCGGGCGCCTGCTGCGCGCGCCCGCGCGCGCCGGCACCAACCAACATCATATCCGGCGCCGGGCCTTCTAATTCCATTCCAAATCCACCTGGATCAGCGCGGGGGACGATGATTATGTGAAGACGGCGCAGCGAAAAGACGACATTGGAAAGAAGACTTAAAAAATTAAGTCTCATTAGCAAACAAGAATCGAAAGGCTATTTTCGTCAGAAAATTAATTGAGTTAGTTATTAGGATTAAAAAATAAAAAGACTTAAAAATAGGGTGTAGTTATCAAAAATTAAATATGGAGGGGTTAAAAAATTACTTTTACCAAGTCAAGGGGCACATCCATAATTTTCCCTATATTCTTTATCTCTCCAAATATTTATCCCTCCAACTAATATTTTCCATTCTCTTTCGAGTAACCACACAAAAAGCTTTTACTCATAACAAACTCACTGCATCGTTTTTTAATATATAGTAATTGGCTTCTCAGCTCCATATACTAAGTGCATCTGACCCACTTATTCACCTCAACATTCATACAACACATATCACTAAGTGATTGGGATAAATTATGGCTTTCTTTAGCCTTGACCGTTAAGTTCGATTTTTATCCTACATCTTGACCGGATACTGAGTGGTAAATGGTAGACCCTCATAACCAGGCATATAATTCAAGTCCTTGACCTATTCTTCACGAGGGATATGCCGCGATTTTTTCCTAACACCCAGCTCTGTTAAGCAAATAGGCCAATGATGATTGGTTTATGGTATATAAAGAACTGATAAGCAAGATATTTGATAATTTCCTACATAAGTTACATGTTGTATAGAAAAACACATATGTAGGTTATATAATTTCTCTATATCCATGATCTGTATTGCTTTTTATGCCTTAATAACATGTAAATAAGGCGCATGATATAGCATGGATTGGTGGAAATCAAATTGGGGCCATCCGTTTCGGATCCAAAGGCCGTGGTTCAATGACCTATTATTACGTTGATTTGATGAGATTTTGGGAGATGAGGAGATCGTCCGCCGGGATTTCTATGGCTGAAGCCGTCAATGGCTACGCCGCTACTTCTTTGGGAGATCGACACGTTCGTTCGTTGTACGCTACCGCCTACTCCAACGAGCCGCTGCAGATGTCTATTCCACAAATTGTCACCGCCACCCTGCTCCCGCCATCTACCGGTTTCAAAACTTGTTTCGACGTTAATGGTGCTCTTGAAGGCGTTGTCGCTGTTTGTTGGAATCGCCAACACTGTATTGATTGAAATAACCGATGGTTGGTTGTTCAACACCTCCTGTTAACTCTAGGGGTGATCTCGGAGTGGGTATAGAGCACGTAGATTCTCAAAGACTGGATCAATGCCTCCTATTAACTCTGGGGACAATATCGACGTTGGAAGGTGAGAGCCAATGGATTTCCTAAATACAGGGAACGTCTCATGTTAATTCTACGAACGACCTCAGAGGTGGAAGTAAGAGCCAGCAGATTCTTAGGATTGGGCCAACTCATCCTGTTAACTCCAGAAACGACCTCGGAGGTGGGAGGTGAGAGCTGGCAGTTTTCTAAATACATGCCAACGCCTCCCATTAACTCTGGAGACAACCTCAGCTGGGAGGTGAAAAGCAAACATATTTTCTAAATACAGGCCAACGCCTTCTGTTAACTCTGGAGATGACCTCAAATGTGGGAGGTGAGAGCCTGCAGATTCTCAAAAGATTGGGCCAATGTTTCCTGTTAACTATAGAAAGACCTGGAAGGTAGGAGGTGAGAGCCAGCAGATTTTCTAAATACATGACAATGTCTCCTGTTAACACTGTGTATGAACTCGAAGCTGGAGGTGAGAGCCCGCGGTTTTTTTAGATTGCATGCCAACTCCTATCTGTCAACTCTGGGGACGACCACGGATGTTGGAGGTGAGAGCCAGCTGATTCTCAAAGACAGGAGGCACGTCGTCCAGACTCTGATGGTCGATCTAGTAAGCATGGACGACCTCGGTGTAGGCGGTGCAGTCCCATAAATTCTCTAAATGCATGCCAACACCTCATGTACTTTGGGGACAACCTCGAAGGTGGGAGGTCAGAACCAGTGGATATTCTAAGTGTAGCCCAACACCTCCTGTACTTTGGTATCTGAACTATCGGGAGACATCTACTGGTGTAGATGGACTGAGGCAACATGCAATTCTGACGTGGTACGAAGCTCAAGCAGGTATGAGGCTAAGGTACGAGGCCGAGGTACGTGGCCGACGTTCATGACCGAGGTATGAGTCTCAAACAGGTACGAGGCCGAGGTCACGTAACGAAGAGTTGATCCAGGAGTAACAATCAATCAAACTGAAAAGGAATAATAGGTCAAGAATAACTACGAGATGACACGTGTCGCAATAGGGACGCATTGACCAGATCTTTAAGATCTATATCAGACTTGGATCTCAGACTTCTCTATGAAATGAGAGGAGATATCTTGTAAAGGGAATGGACACAGAGACTCAGACTGAAGCATATAGAGATCTAAACAAAAATTGAGACTTTGAGAAGTCTTGGTCATTGAGCCAATTGAGTTAAGAGAGAGATTACAAGAGAGTATTATATCTCATACCGCTTTTCAACTTAGTGTATTATTCTTTCGCTGGTCGCATACGACCAGTGGTTTTATCTCGGTTCGAGCCGAGGGTATTCACATAAAAAAAAAAAAATCATTTATTCTGTATGATTGCTCCCGCTCTTTCTAACCACCTATGCCTAAGAACGCTCTAATTATATAGGTCGAGTACGAGCTTTATTAGTGCAATCATTGAAAATATCGTAATAAATTGCAATCTTGTAAATTTTGAATCTAAATGAACAATTTTATAAAAGTATATGACAATTATGGTTAAATCAATAATTACTTGCATGGTATAGTTACAACAAAAGAAAGTTACATGTCACAAATATATAGGGTAGAAGGTATCTCTCATATGGCATAAATACTTTAATATCTAATTTTTATATTTATTATATATAGGGTTTTTAATTTTTTCTCATAAAAATACCTTATTTTACTAGACAAAGTTTTTTAACTATTCCTACTGAATTATGGTTGGAGAGTAAAATCGGAGACTCAAAATATTTTTTGTAAAACAGTAGGTGGAACTCGAACTCATAAATGATGGTTAATGATATCTCCAACTAACTAGTTGTAATACTATTTCAGGGGCATACAAATTTTTAAAATTTGCAACCCAAATCGAGTCAATTTGTTACAGCCAGGGCCTATTTACTTTGTGCAAAACTTGTGGATCTCACGCAACTCATAACGTAATTTTGCTATTTACTTCGTTGCGCGAACAGGCAAAACTCAATTATAAGTTCCGGAAGTATATAAAGAATCAAGTTCACCCACTTTGCAGCCTAGGTGAACTCGATTCCTTCTTCCCCCCTGCACAATCTCATGAGTTCCTCTCCACTTAAAAGAGGACTTCGACTTTGCGATAACCGTCCATCGATCAATCACCTCCAAATACGGTTGTGTGAAAACCACAAATTTCAAACAAATTTTGAAATTGCGTTTCTCAAATAAATATTTAAGATTCGACCTCGTCCTGCCAAATTAAATAATTAGACGTTAATTACATGCGCATCGCAATACCTTAGATTAAGGAATAATTTCAATTCATAAATAAAATCATTTCATTCATTGAATCACATTACAAAATTCAATAAAAGAAAATCAAAGTAAAGCATGTGTGTGTGATGTGTGTCATTCTTGTTGCACGTCCCTTCTCCACAATCGGCTAGACATGCATTAGAATTGTGCTTGACATAGGTGGTCGCCATATTCTGCATTGTATTGATCGCCGTCGTATATTCTGACTGCGTGATGTAGATCGTCGCCATGCGTAACATAAACTACCACCATATTCTGTTGCGCGTTATATCGGCCGCCGCCGTGTTTTGATTTCACGTTATATCGGCCGCCGCCGTGTTTTGATTTTGCGTTATATCGGCCACCGCCGTATTCCGATTTCGCGTTATATCGACCGCCGCCGTGATATAGACCGCCGCCATGTTTTGTTTGTTTCGCTATATCCGAGGCTATAGAGCCTACATATTAGATGAGCAAACTGAATCCAAACTTATATTAAGATTCAGCTCTTCAGACATTGTAATATCTTTGTGGCATATCATCGAGCAGGTTGATTGCATGAAGTATATTTGAAGCTCTCCGTGGTATAGTAACTAAGAATCAAAATCACTTTACTGATATGAGATTTCCATGCTCCTTTAATTCATGCATTCATCCAGAAGTTTATCCAGCAAGCATGTAAATTACATCTTCATGTATGTGTTGTATGTCTACCCACTTCCGGAGAGCATTATATCTCCAAAACGTTTCTTGTTCATCCTCTTCTTCGCACAGGAATGATCTGGTCTTCATCTTTGACGATCTTTAGTGGACTTCGAAGGATTTTGCGAGCTTCCAGCACGTCTCGAGCGGCTTCAACGGTTCTCGGCGGACTTCAAAAGATTTTGTTTTTATTTCAATACACTTCAAGCGATTTGTCTTCATCTACGGACGGCTTCAACGGCCTCCAGCGATCTTTGAGCGACTTTGTCTTCTCCTCCAACAAACTTTGAGCGGTCGTGCCTTGATCTCCGACGAACTCCGGACGAGATAACAACAAAATATACTTTCACGGCTTGATCAGCGGTATCTTGTAATGCTATCACCTTTATCTTCCAATGTGATTTGTAAATGTTGATTAAAGCGAGGGAGAAAGGAGTGCTGGAGAGAGAAGTCCACCATAAAAGCTACATCTTACCAGCCTTAAAATGCTCTATGTGAAATACTATTTCTTCTTCTCTTCTACGTCCGCTCCTCCAGAATTCTTCCTTTCACTTTTCTCCTTCACGTGTTTATATAGGCAACATTTTTAACTGCCCACTTCTTCCACTACCCATTTCCTCCACCCTCACATGTTTTCAACTGCATGGTGTGGCGTTCTCATGTGTGGGCCTAATAATTTTCATTTTTGTTGGGTCCGAAAAATATCAAAGCCCATATGAATCAATTAAACTTGAATTTTGTTGGGCCTATAATAATAAAAAAAATCGGGCATAACAAAGAGCCCCCTCGATCAAATGTGCATAACTAATTTATGCGTGTTTGATCGAATTTTTTTTTTTTTTTTTTTTATATTGGGTGAACCAATATACCATCACCATTAGAAGAAGTCCCAGGATTGTGCTTTCAAACTGGAGGTTGTTAGGCATTATCGGATCAAGCTTCAATTTTCTTGTGTTTGACTTGGACTCCAACAACCTTACAGGTTGTTGCTCCTATTTTCACTCTTCGTAGACTTGCCTCCTAATCTTCTCCCTTTTTTAGGCTTTGGACTTAAAGCCTGTCATCTTCATTTTTACAGAGGTTGTGAAATTGTGAATTCTTGAAAGATAAATGTCTACATCACAAATCAATCTCGTCGAGGAAGTGATCGAGAGTCTTTCATGCCACGAATCATTGACTTCCTTAGAACAACGAGTTGATTTCAGGTTACCTGTCTACTCGGATCTGAAGCAATATGTGAAGCGTCACAATAGTATTACTTTTGGTTATCCTGATCGAAGGAAGATAATCCAACCCCAGGACACGAAGCGTTTATCTTGAAACCGACCGGCAATGATAATGAGAATTCATCATTTTTACTGTTGGGTAGCCGGATAGCGAACGGTCAATCGAAACCTTGGCGTGATATAAATTTCATAGGAAATCATTATTTTCGTCCGATGCAAATTGAATGGACTCAAGTCATGTTAAGCACTTGTGAATCAGAATTAATTCGTGCTGGAGTTTATGGTGCCATATATTGTTCTCTTTTTCCATATCAAACGCCGAGTGAAGCTATGAAAGCTTTCATAGAAAATTGGAATATTGCGTCCCACACTTGTATTTTAAGAGGTGGCGAACTTACTATAACTCCTCTCGATATCAAGCATATTGTCGGTTTGCCAATTCAAGGAGAGTTTTATGATGAGTATAATCCTTTAGAAATCAATGATACATTGCAGCCATTGTATACTCGTTATCTCCTCCTAGCTAGAAGTAATGATAATGTATTAAAATCTGTTTCAGGTAACACTTCTAGTTCCCACATTTTCTTCTTCTTTTTTTTTTTTTTTTAAATTCATCATCATTTTTTTTTAATATTCTTTTCAGCTGATGATTGGATAGATTTTTGGTTCATCCGGATCAAGATATTCGGCTTCCAGAAGTGCTTCTAACGGACGACCCCTTCTACACATTACGATATGGGGAAAAATGCTTCAACAATCCATATTGGAACCATCGCAATCGTCAGGGTGTTGATCGGACACTTTTTCTTGCAGCATTTATTGCTCTTTGGCTCAGTACCTTTGTACTCCCCACTGGAGATGGAAATACAATTCGATCTGAGACATTCCCTGTAGCGCATAAGATAGCCCGTGGAGTTCAGATATCTCTAGTTGCACCAGTAATGAATCTATTTTTTAGATCATTTGATAAGCTGGCTCGAAGTTCCGATCTGAGTCATTGTAGAGTGTGTTTTCCTGTGCATTATTTTTCCGCCTGGCTGTCATGTTACTTTCGAAGGACATTTTCACGTTCTGAAGAGCAACGTCATCTTCCCCTGATGATGACAATCGCCACTCGAGAGACAAATCCTCTCTCGCCATATGATGCCCGGAAAATGTTTCGCATCATAAAAGACGGTATTATGCTAGACGTGACTTGGAGGCCCATCCGTAGGGGTTTTGATGATGCAGACTTTGATGAATTATGTGATGAACCCCAGAATAATGTTCACTCTTCCAGCACATTACGTGGTAATCAACTTGATTTTCTTATTAGTATTCGTACATGTTTAATTCCCTATCGACGAGGCAAGTATTGTTCTCTCGTCACATACTTTCCGTCAAGATGTGCTCGCCAATTCGGTCTCGATCAAGATATTCCTCACAACAAACTAGAGTGCGCAACGAAGCCTGGGTTGTATGATATCCTACTTGCCTGGCATAGATTTTTACGGAGAGGTTCACGTGCAAGCTTTTTCATGCCCAATAAAGACCGTCGTGGCATGGCCACTGTTGGATATGCGTGGTGGTATCGCAGCGGTGTGGATGCATATCTTAGCTTAGATTTTTATCTTTTTGTTGAAAAAGCGTCCACTAAGTTAGCTTCTGGTTCAAGATGTCGAGGTAAACTCAATGCATGTATTAGTCATTGACTGTTCAATCATGTCACACCATAATTAAAACTTTCTTGCTTGCTAGCGGATATTTCAGCACAAGGTTCGAATTCTAAAGCTGCAAAGAATAGAGCACCAAATCAAACTGAAGCTGCAAGCGAGTTACAAGCTGTATCAAATGGAGTTCTTCGCTCAAAAATGAAAAAATCAAATTCAGGTGATTTTTATGCACACCCTTTATTAATCCCACTGTGCTTGCTGTGACCTGCTAACGCCTTTCTTTTTTTTAGATCTTGGCGAAGAACACGTAGTTGGAGCTAGTATAGAAGAAAATAATGCTAATTCGCATTCTGGTAAGCGAGCATGTATTTAGTGCTTACAAATTTCATTAATTTGATATTTTTTCCTTTTCTTTTACAGGTCGACAAACTACGCCGGAACTTATCATGAGAAACACTCCCAAAGAAATTGGTTACAATTTAACGAAATCATCAAGAAAAAAGGGTAATCAATCTCCTCCAAAAGACACCTTGAGAGCTACTGGTGGGTCACGAGACAAGTTGCGTAGGCGTCGGTTATCCACTTCTACAGGGGTTTATCGAACTCCAAAGAAGACGAAAGCTAAAGCTTCTCAACCTTGTACACAAACGCAGCAGGTTTCTAGTGATGAATCTGGTATGTGTGTATTATGATGTATGCACGTGTACGGTCTGCAATACCATGCTAACTCTTCTTCTCCTGCGCTTAGCTAAAACTGAGGATTTGCTGGGAGATGTTACTGGCATGACAGTAAGTATCATATATACATATATGGTTTAGGTTATTCGAATGGCCTAATTTTGCTTTCGTTTCCATCAGGTTTTCATCAAAGTTCTTTAAGCAAAAACATTGGAATTCTTCCCGGTGAGTGACACACCCTCAGATTGCTATTCTCATGTGTATTAATACACATCTATCATCATCAAAAATATTTTGTTTTAATAGCCAAGGAACAATCTTCTCTGGATGTCGTGGCTATTGTAAATCCTTCTACGGAGTGTATAACTCTCGAATCTTGTGGCGGTGAGTATAATCATAATATGGTGTCATCAGCTGAAAATCATCCTGTGAAGAACTCAACTCATAATGAAGCCATTCATAGCACCGGTACAGAATAAAGACTTTTGTCCTTTTCTTTTCCCCTTTTTCTTATATTCATCATATGTTCATGTGTCCAGAAGTTCAAGTAGTGGAGCCTCTGACTGCTGATAGAGAAGTTGATGCAGAAGTAGTCCCTATTCTGGTCCACGGAATGTGCGCACCAACGTAGCACTCGGAATTTTTAAAGAAATGACAACATATAGATGAGCATATACAGCTTGAAGCGAATAACTTTGCTTCCGAAGCTGAGTATCTTTTGACCTGCCTTTCTTTGACCAATTTTGCGGATGACTGGAAGTCTCTTGTCAAGGAGCTTATTGAAGCTTTGAAAGAATTGGAGGCATATCAAGTTCCATGTCTCTTATTAGAGGAAAAAGCTGTCAAGGCTGCAAAGGAACATGTTGCTTGTTGTAAGAGCCAACGACAGCATAATTCTGAAAATTATGAAAATCTGAAAACTGAATATGATGAGATAATGGCTGAGGTTCGCCGCATGGAACAAATGATGGAATCCAAAAAGGTTGATCTAGATGCTTCAATTCTCGCTGAGGAAAATGCGGAGCAAATTTTATATGAGTCTCAGCGAAAATTAGAGGCTAGAACGGTAGCGGTGATAGGGACCAATCGATCCAAGTCTGCCTTAGGAGACCGCATTCAAGATGTTGTGCAGAAACTCAAGACTTATAAGCCTTCTTCATAATGTCTTCCTTAACAGCTTGTAGGAGTTATTCCTCTTGGTAGGCGTTGCAGTTTCCTTCGAAAATAAATTTTGTTCTTTGCTAAACCATGTAGTATTCTTTAAGTATTTTGCAGTAATAACATTGTTTGCATCCTCTTTTTTATAATGAGAATGAGTATGAGATTCATCACAAATATCCCAACATTGAATGTTTTTTTTTTTTTTTCTTTTTTTTTCTTTCTTTCTTTTTTTTTCTTTTCTTTTTTTTTTCTTCTTTTTTTTTTTCAAGCGCACATAAAGTGATAATCAACTAGGGACGTACAGTATTTTGCCTCAAGAACACTAAATGTGTTGACCCCAAAGGGAACGTTCCATCTTAGACAAAATACGGTGGGGCGCAGAATGTGGGATGTTTTTGCCTCAAGAACACATAAAGTGTTGACCAACTACGGACATTCCATCGTCGGCAAAAACATAAAGTGATGTTACTGCATTTTGTCTCAAGAACACTTAATGTGTTGACCCGAAATGGACGTTCCATCCTAGACAAAAATACAATATTATATTATGGGGAGTTGAATAGGGGGATGTTTTTGCCTCAAGAACACATAAAGTGTTGACCAACTAGGGACATTCCATCGTCGGCAAAAACATAAAGTGATGTTATTGCATTTTGTCTCAAGAACACTTAATGTGTTGACCCAAAATGGACGTTCCATCCTAGACAAAAATACAATATTATATTATGAGGGAGTAGAATGGGGGGATGTTTTTGCCTCAAGAACACATAAAGTGTTGACCAACTAGGACATTCCATCGTCGGCAAAAACATAAAAGATATTTTGTCTCAGGAATGCTGGAAACATTCCGTCGCCGACAAAATATGGGGCCTCTCTTTAGCAATAATATTTTTTCAGAAGCGGCCATTGATCGGAGGCATTGGCCTTTTGCCATCTTGATCGACTAATTGGTAAGCTCCTCCATCATATACTTCCTCTACCACGTATGGTCCCTCCTATTTTGGCTTAAACTTTCCACGTGTACGATGCGTGACTATGATGGGTCTTCTAAGAGCAAGAACCAAGTCACCTTCTCTGAACACTCTTTGGCGAACCATTTTGTCATAAGTCCTAGACATTTGAATGCGGTATACTTCGAGATTTTGTTGAGCTGCCAGCCGATCTTCTTCTAATGTCTCCAGCTCTTGCAATCGAAGTTTGGCATTTTCGTCATCTGTGAGTTGTTCATGTACAGCTATTCGTAGCGAAGGTATCTCCACCTCAAGAGGTAAAACTGCTTCTCCTCCAAAAACAAGTGAATATGGTGTCATTTGAGTCGGAGTGCGGACAGTTGTCCGATAAGCCCATAAAGCTTCGTGGATGCGATCATGCCAATCCCTTTTATTTTTTGCCACTATTTTCTTCAAAATTTTGCATAATGTCTTATTGAAAGCTTCCGCTAGACCATTCGCCCTGGGATGGTATATGGAGGAATATCTCCAATCTATATGGTATTTCGAGGCGAATCTTGTGACCTTATAATTCTTGAATGCAGTCCCATTATCAGAAATGATTCGGTTCGGAACACCAAACCTATAAAGTATGTTGAGTTCCATAAACCTGATGACATTATCAGCTTTTACATCTTTCAAGGGAATGGCTTCAGCCCATCTCGTGAAATAATCTGTTGCAGCTAATATGAAACGATGTCCACGTGAAGAAGAAGGATCTATAGGCCCAATAACATCAGTACCCCATGCTGCAAACGGCCAAGATGATATTGTAGGATGTAAAGAAGCAGGCAGTTGATGTTTGAAATCACCGTGTATTTGACATATATAACATTTACGAGCCATATCAACGCAATCTCGTAACATGGTTGGCCAATAATATCCCAATTGTTTCAATTTGATTCGCATATTTGGTCCAGCTTGATGTGCGTCGCATATACCAGAATGCACTTCATCCATCGCCTGTTTTGCCTCTTGAGGAGACAAGCATCTCAAAAGAAGTTGGTCATAGGATCGTTTATATAATGTATCATTTAACAATGTATAAGACATGATCCTTCTTTTAAGTTCTATACTTTTACTCTTCTCTTCTGGCAACCTTCCATGCTTCAAGTATTCGAGGAATGGGGTCCTCCAATCATTCTTTTGTGATCCTCCCTGATCAATCATATCAACAGCTGCTATAGAGGGTATTACCTCAAGCACAGGTGGGAGCACTAGTCGTTCTTCTACTATGATCTCCACTCGTCCACTATCAGGACGTGTAAGAGCTGCAGCTAACTGAGCTAAAGCATTAGCTCGCGTGTTGCGTTTTCGAGGCACATGTTCTATGTCGATGAATGCAAACCGAGACATGAGTTCTTTTGATTTCTCATAATAAGGGAGTAATTCAGCCTTGCGCACTTCATAAATCCCATGTAATTGGCGTATGATGAGTTGCGAGTCCCCGAAGACATATAGAGACATTATATTCATATCTAAAGCCATAGATAACCCAATAATGAGTGCTTCATACTCCGCCTCATTGTTAGAACATCTTTCTTTGAGTAGAGATAAAGAATAATACATAACTCCATCAGTTGGTGTGATAAATACTATTCCCGCCCCAGCTTTTATTTCAGGTTCTATATTTTCACTTTTGAACTTCTCTGCGAAGCGCCATCGAAATACATCTCCCAACGTGATGTAAAATTTTCAGCCACAAAAACTTCCTCATCTGGGAGATCTGTGACTAATGGTGAATTATCAGGGACAGCATGTGCTGCAAGAAAGTCTGCCAGGCTTGACCTTTGATTGCCTTCAGGGGTACGTACTCGATATCAAACTCCATTAATAAGAGTGCCCACTTCGCCATTCTTCCTGAGAGGGTTGGTCGAGTCATCAAAAATTTTAATGGATCTGCTTTAGCTATAAGTTGCACTTTATGAGCAAGTAAATAGTGGCGTAGCTTTTTAACAGCAAATACTAAAGCCAAACAAATTTTCTCAATGGATGAATAGTTATATTCCGCTCCCACAAGGGTTCTACTGATATAATATGTGGCCACTTCTTTACCTTCTTCATTTTTTTGCGCTAGCAACCCGCCGAGAGAATTATCAAGAGCCGCTATGTACAATATTAGGGGCTTTCCCTTTATCGGAGCAGTCAAAACTGGAGGATTTGACAAGTACTTTTTAATACTTTCAAGGGCATTTTGGCACTCTCGTCCCCATTCAAATATGACATTCTTCTTCATAAGGCGGGAGAAAGGCTGACAACGACCTGACAAGTTGGATATAAATCTTCTAATATATGCGAGTCTTCCTTGTAAAGATTTGAGTTCTGTCAGGTTTGTAGGAGGTTTTAGCTCCTGTATTGCTTTAATCTTCGATGGATCTATCTCAACGCCACGGTATCGAACCACGAATCCTAAAAATTTTCCCGAGCTGACTCCAAATGCGCATTTGAGCGGGTTCATCTTCAAGTTATGCTTTCGTAACCTGTCGAAAATTGTTTGCAGGTCTTTAAGATGTTCAGATCTGTCTTTGGTTTTTACAACCAAATCATCTACGTAACACTCTACGACTTCATGTAAAAGATTATCAAAAATAATCGTCATAGCTCTTTGATAAGTCGCTCCGGCATTTTTAAGTCCGAAAGGCATGACTTTGTAGTAGTAGATTCCTTTTGGAGTTCGAAAAGCTGTATGTATGGCATCTTCCGGAGCCATTTTGATTTGGTTGTACCCGGATGACCCATCCATAAAGGACAATATTTTATATTCCGTTATCGTGTCGACCATCATTTCTGTAATAGGAAGAGGAAAATCATCTTTTGGACAAGCCTTATTGAGATCTCGAAAATCAACACATATGCGTATTTGGCCATTTTTCTTCTTTACAGGTACGATATTTGCGATCCAAGTAGGATATTGTACTTCTTCGATAAAACCAGCTGCTATAAGTTTGTCAACCTCTTCAATAATTCTAGACTCTAAATCAAGATGAAATCTTCCGGGTGCTTGTTTTACTGGCTTATGTGTAGGATTTATAGCCAAGTGATGTACAGCTATGTTAGCATCAAGTCCTAGCATCTCCTTGTATGACCAGGCAAAAATGTCTTGATTTTCGTAAAGCAATGCTTTGTACGCCTTTCGCTCCTCATTTGTCAATGACGCGCTTATAAATGTGGGCCGCGGAGTATCTTCCGCACCTAAGTTAATTTCGAGCAGCTCATCAACCGTAGACTGTCCTCCGTCATCTAATTCTGGTGGTGCTGGCTCAACTTCTGTTACTATCACCTCTACTTCTTCAGCCTCACAAGGACACAAGGTCTCCATATTAGTTCATGTTCGGGTAAATCAGGTGTACTATCGCCTGAGCAGCCAAGATTTTATATTTCATATTCTTCTAGCTCCGAGTTTTCACCAAGCATTTTGCTTTCAAAATGAGTTATGTCTTCAACTTCCGAGTCAGAGGTATCTCCTAGGACAATTGCATTGAATCCTTCGTCAATTTCAGATCTAGAGTCATCACCGAGCATTACAACATTACAGTTATAACTTTCTATGTAGCCCAATCCTGTTCGGACTTTCTGATAATCAGGAGCCTCCGACGCTTCCCATAATTTGCTGAGAAGCTGCGATGTTGGATGAGGTTGGTCCATATCAGACCCTGCTTCTTAAGCATGTTTGCAATTTTGGGATCTGTGTAGCTCAATTGTATTTTACATTTTTCGTCATAAGGTGCTGTCTCATCAACTGCCAACTGAGGAGCCGACTTATAGAAAATTGTATCCTTTTGATGATTTTTGACAGGAAACGTCTTGAGGTGTTCCACCTGAGATGCATGCACTTTTGTTAAAGGTGCGTTAAGCTAGTTGGAACAATTTTGGAGATTTTGATTTTTCCGTTGGGCGCTTTCTTCATCTTCCTTAGAGTCACTTCCCCAATGTAGCGTTTTTTATGAAGGTTGCTTCTTAGGTTTCCAAACCATTTTCGGCTCTTGTACTTTCAAACCTTGTAGTTTCTTTTCAATCGCTGGTCATTTCAATTTTGGTGTTTTGAGATGTGTTTTGCTTACTTAGCTCTCCACTTTCAAAAAGAATTTGGCATTGAATAATGAACCTCTCTATAAGTGAAAGGTTTCAGATCACCAACAATGCGTTTTCTTCTCCGTTCTTGATATACTTGAGGCACTGATGGAGAGTTGATGGCACAACAAAATTCTCATGGAGCCAAGGTCTTCCGAGCATAGCTTTAAATGAAGTGTCTGCATCAATAACATGAAACTCCACGTCGTTTCAAAATCATCAATATGCAAAGTTAAGTCAATTTCGCCTATTGAAGCTTGGGATTTTTGGTTAAAACCTACAACTATAACATCAGCAGGCTTCAAATCATACTCATTATAACCAATTTTTCGCAATGTGCGAAGTGGAAGCAGGTTGATTGCTGCACCAGGATCAACAAGTATACGTTTCACGTAAGTTTCATTAATGGTACCGGCTACATAAAGTGGCCGGTTATGTGTTAAAGCCCCCAGCATCAAGTCCTCGTCAGTAAAAGAAATTGACCCACATTTTGTAATGCTTTCAATTTTACTAAAATTTGCCTCTGCCATATGTGCTTCATATAGTTCTGGCGACTGAAGAGCTTGTATAAGTGTTTCTCTCAACTCTTTAGAGAGCTGCAAAGCATCATATATGCTTAACAACGCTGGAATTTTCTTCAAGTGTGCCAAAACATTATAATCTGCTTTATCTGGACCTTTAGGGGTTCCATGTACATTGTTAGTCGGATTCATCTTCACTTGTCTCTTGCTTGGCTGAGGCTCGGGTAACTCCTTACTATTTCTAAGCGTCATATGATGATTTTCTAGCACTTCAACTTTTTCTGCGTCATCTTCTTCTTGCGGGAAATATAAGGATTCATCATCTAAATTAGAGAAAACAACGTTCACGGAGAATATACGGGGTGATTCCTGGTCCCTCTGTTCTTGCCAGCCTTTCGGCATGTATTCTTCTAATGTAATTGGAATGCATTCCTTTTGAATGTACTCTTCGTTGTACTCTTCTACCAATTTCTTCAGATGCTTTGTGGTCAATGTCGGTGTTGGAGGGTATGATATCATAGACTTCTTTTTCTGACTTTTCTTCATTCTTGTTTTAACTGACTCTGTAATAGAGCACCCTTTTACAGGAAGTTTTGGGATTTTGGTTTCTGCTGCAAATATCCGCCTTCTACAAATAGTAGTCCACCCTTCATCATCATCGGAAGAGGAATATTCTATCTCGTCGTGATTAAAGATCTTGACGATGCTAGTTGCAAAGGTTTGAGAGTTTTTAAGAACCTTTTGAGAGAATGTAATCCTTCCTGCTTTGAATTCAACCATGAGCCAGTCTTTGAAAACCCAACAATCCTCAACTTTATGCCCCAAGAAACGGTGATAAGAGCAGTAATTTGGATCATCAGTCTTATCAACTTCATCTGGCTTCTTGGGAGTAGGGAGTTTTAAATGTCCACTATCTAGAGCATGCTTAAATAATTTTGCTACTTTGTCATCTCGAAAAGGATATTCCTTCATCTTTCTCTCTTCCAAAGTTAGCTTAGTAATTTTCGAATCATCGCCATCTCCTAACATGAGAGTTTTACCTTTGGGTTGTCTTCCGACATTATCATCATTTTTCGACTTTTCACCTCCTTCAATGTTGATTGTAGAAACATTCTTTGGTAAAACTTTCTTTGACTTATCCACGGCAGAAGGGTTTAGTTGTGCTTTCAAAGTAGCTAAATATGCAAGGTTCTGATCTAGATATATTTCTATTTCAGTAGCCCTGGTTGACAGAAGTTCAAATGTCGTCGGAGCCAAACTTTGTAAATTTAGAGACAACCAAGGGCTCAGATTAGCCATGCAAATTTTAACAGCTTCCTGTTGGAAGAGAGTCTGGGAACAATGAATACTGAGGTTCCTCCATCGGGTTATGAAATATGCTGCACGCTCGTTAGGCTTTTGCTTAGTCAATGTTAGCTCAGATAGGCTAACAGTCCTCCTGGTATTATAGAATCGAGCCAGAAATTGAGATTTCATAGCTTCCCAATCAGGGATAGATCCCGGGATCAATTTTGAGTACCACTCAAATGCAGCACCTTTCAAAATTTGTACAAATTGTCGTAGAAGTAATGATTTATTTCTTGCAGTATCTCCACATTGAGAGAGAAAATGCGCCATATGTTGATGTGGATCTCCTGTACCATCAAACACTACAAATTTTGGCTAATGATATCCAGGTGGGAATGGAATATCATCATGCCATGCCGGATATGGTTTACTATAGTCGGAGATCGAAAGTGGCGTATAAGCCCCCAGCCCTCCAAACTTCTTAGATAACATGCTCTCAATAGCCTTCTCTAATACATCTGAAGTGATAGGACTTCCTCCAATTGGTGGTGGTTGAGGTGCACTTTGATGGAACTCAGGAATTACTCTACTCGCCGAAGGTTGCGGAGTTGGATCAAATCGCTTAAATGCCTCTGTTAGTGCCTCAATTCGCTCATTCAATTCAGCTATTTGCCTGTCTTTTTCCATCATAAGTCGAGCCTGTTCATATGTATGAATTCGTAAGGCCTCAACATCTTGTTGCTCTGTAACATCATTACTTGCATCAGCCATCATCACAGCATCTTACTGGATATGATTTGCTTTGCTTTTGCTACTCTTCTTGTTTCAACTCCCTCTCTATGTGCAAGCTGCTCTAAACCTTCTCTTTCTTGTGGTATCTCTTGATAGCCTCCACTTCTGGGTGTGACATAAGGATTTGGCTCTTTTTGAACCATCATTACTTCATATTTGTCAGTTGCTAGTTGAACAGCCTTCTTTTGACCAAGCCTCGCATGAACTGGTACTTTGGACTTTCGGTCAGATGTCGTCAAACGATCATGTACTGACAATTTAAGATGCCAGTATGTCTTTATCAAATGCTTTTGATGTCCAGAGTGTTGGTTGTGAACTTCGCCTAAGCGTGCATGTATGGATGGTTTTTGTCCAAGGCGTTGAAAGACAGATGTCTTTTTAGTTTGCGAAGTTGTACCCAAGCGTTTATATACAGGTACTCTTGGTGGCCCAAGTCGTGCATGAATTGGCTTCTTAGCAATAGATGGTTCTTGGCATTTTTTATCGGAAGACTTTGACTCATTTTGAAGAACTTCAAAAGAGTTACCAGTATTGACCGTTGGGTAGACCTATATCACCACATGTGGTTGTGGAGATTCTGCTCTTTTGAGAGCCCTTTGTTGTGTTCGCCGAGCATTTCTCTTCATAGCTGGAGTCATGAAAGGTCTACGCAACATCTTGTCGTTATGAGTTTGTCCCTTTGACTCTTGTCCCTTTTTCCATACCCCAATGTGATGTACGTCTACTATCTGAATGCTTTCAATCTTACGTGATCTTCGATTGGGATTGGTATGGTAAACATAGATCGTCTTGAACCCATCATCTGATGCTATCTGAATTGCTGGTACCTTCCGCTTACCCTGTGCTGTTATAACCGGGATGGATAGCCCCCGCAGTGGATGTTTTTGAGTGTGCATCATTCTTCGCATTGGTGAAAGATCCTTGAACATCAACTTGTGCCTTCATGCTTGTTGTCAACCTCTTCTTGTACACTTCAGGTATCTTGCAATCCGATGCCAAATTTTTTCTGATATGCTTCTCCTTGACCATGTCAGCAACTCGAACGTCAGTAGTCATTGCTGGAACCTTGATCAAAGTTTTCGGGAAACTTCCAAATTGCAAAGTGACAAATGTGAAAGCCATTCTTCTTTCTTCTCCTGAAATGGAAAACAGAATTATATCAATACCATGGCTTTAGCAAATATTTAATATCATGATTTTGTTTTATGAATTGAAAATATCCAAAGATGGGAGGAAGACGAGGTCCACCGGGCATGCCAATTTGTGAAAACCACAAATTTCAAACAAATTTTGAAATTGCGTTTCTCAAATAAATATTTAAGATTCGACCTCGTCCCGCCAAATTAAATAATTTGACGTTAATTACATGCGCATCGCAATACCTCCGATTAAGGAATAATTTCAATTCATAAATAAAATCATTTCATTCATTGAATCACATTACAAAATTCAATAAAACAAAATCAAAGTAAAGCATGTGTGTGTGATGTGTGTCATTCTTGTTGCACGTCCCTTCTCCACAATCGGCTAGACATACGTTAGAATTGTGCTTGACATAGGTGGTCGCCATATTCTGCATTATATTGATCGCCGTCGTATATTCTGACTGCGTGATGTAGATCGTCGCCATGCGTAACATAAACTACCACCAAATTCTGTTGCGCGTTATATCGGCCGCCGCCGTGTTTTGATTTCATGTTATATCTCCAAAACGTTTCTTGTTCATCCTCTTCTTCGCACAGGAATGATCTGATCTTCATCTTTGACGATCTTTAGTGGACTTCGAAGGATTTTGCGAGCTTCCAGCACGTCTCGAGCCGCTTCGACGGTTCTCGGCGAACTTCAAAAGATTTTGTTTTTATTTCCAATACACTTCAAGCGATTTGTCTTCATCTACGGACGGCTTCAACGGCCTCCAGCGATCTTTGAGCGACTTCGTCTTCTCCTCCAACAAACTTTGAGCGGTCGTGTCTTGATCTCCGACGAACTCCAGACGAGATAACAACAAAATATACTTTCACGGCTTGATCAGCGGTATCTTGTAATGCTATCACCTTTATCTTCCAATGTGATTTGTAAATGTTGATTAAAGCGAGGGAGAAAGGAGTGCTAGAGAGACAAGTCCACCATAAAAGCTACATTTACCAGCCTTAAAATGCTCTCTGTGAAATACTATTTCTTCTTCTCCTCTACGTCCGCTCCTCCAGAATTCTCCCTTTCACTTTTCTCCTTTACGTGTTTATATAGGCAACATTTTTAACTGCCCACTTCTTCCACTACCCATGTCCTCCACTCTCACATGTTTTCAACTGCATGGTATGGCGTTCTCATGTGTGGGCCTAATTATTTTCATTTTTGTTGGGTCCGAAAAATATCAAAGCCCATATGAATCAATTAAACTTGAATTTTGTTGGGCAATAAAAAAATCAAGGATAACAGGTTGCTAGTAGGTAGTTATCGCCGGTGAGGTTGACAGTGATGATGGAGTCGCAAGCGACCGCGGACGGAGTTAAGCTAACGGGCCGCATCTAGAGGTCTAGTAGCCATTAACGACAATAACGATTTGACTTAGTATTCATTATTTGTGTATTTAGTTGCTAGATTAAGGGATAGAAAAGCTAGGGTTAGGGCGGCGGATACGGAGGAATATATAAGGTATTCATTCCCTTAACCTAGGGACAGATTGTACTCGGCTATCTCACCCAGAACATAATAACAAGAGGGTTCTCCCCTCCCGTGGACGTAGGCATCAACGCCGAACCATATAAATCTCTGTGTACTTTGTGATTGCTTTCCGTTCACCATCTCCACAGCATTGTGAGTCTTATTCCCAATTCACCTAACCCCTCCATCATTTGGCGCCGTTTGTGGTTATCAAGACGTTGAGATGATGGTCGGATGCAGATGCAAAGTGCAGAATAGCTCAACGAGGAACGATGTTCTGGCAAGTGATGGTGGGGTGGAACCCCGCAACCTAACTAGAGCTACACGGGTCATACCAACAATAATGATGATAACCGCCAAGAACAGTAGGCCAGTTCCAAAGGGCCGACGGGGGCTCGGCCAGCGCCGACGCCCATAATACGGGAAGACCTCGACTATTTCCATAGAAAAATTCAAGCAAAGTTAACTACCACCCCAGGTAATCCGCCGACTTGCCGATCGGGACAACACATGGGAAGCGGCAACTGTGGCAACATCTGGGACAAGCTGGGAGCCTTTCGGGGCTCGCCTCTTGTAGGACAGAGTGTCATGAAGGAAAGCCAGCATGCAGAGCGGGGCGATCACCTCTCCCATAGAGCCGAGCAAATGAAAGATGGGAAGCCGCGATCACAGTGGCGGGAGAAGAGGAGGAAGAAGGGCAAATCAACAAACCCTCTGCCAAGGGAGGAAGAACGGTGACCATTCGCCCCTTACTGGTTTACACCGGTGATAAGCGTTCACCCTAATGAAGAGAGTCCTACAGATCTTGATTCCTTCAGACTTTGAACTACCGAAGTTTAAGGATTTCGATGGCAGTGCCAACCAAGAGTCTCACTTAGAAAAATATCGGATGCTATGCGATTCAAATGGGCGTCGGATAAACTGTATTGTTTGGCGTTCGACAACACTTTAGTTGGATCAGCAAGGTCTTGGTGGAAGAACCTTTCACAATCTTCCGTCGACAATTTTGCATAGTTGGAGAAGGCTTTCGCCGCCAAGTTCTACTCAAACACCATGATCTACTAGGATAGTAAAGTATTACTATTGGTGATTTAAGAAAAAAAAACGAGAGCTTGATGGACTACTTTAAGAGGTTCAACAAGGAGAGTGGGAAGGTCCGGAATGCGGATCCGACAGTTACCATGGTGGCCCTTCAAGTTGGAATCCAGCACCCAAAGCTATCTGAACAGATCTTCAAAAGTCCTCCCTCGGATTTGCAAGACATGTACGCAAGGATCAATACAAGGTTAAAGCTAGAACGCGCTTTGTCAACGACGGAGAAGGACAAAAAGAAGGGAAAGAAGACCTACGAGTCGAAGGTGAATATGAAGAAGGAAGAGAAGAAGAGCGATGCACGGCGGTTCACTTTCAAGGCACCTCAGTTTAACCCTCGAATCGAGGTGTTAACCCTCAATCGAGGGACTAAGCCAAAAGTGAGCGCGAAACGCCACGATGAGAATAAGGTATTTTACGAAATTCACAAATCTAGCACTCACTCCACTTTGGAATGTGGATAGTTGCTCAAGCATATGAAGTTGATGGAAGGGCCGACCATAGAGAACGCTCGAGGACGACGCAGGTCTTAGAGTCCCCATCACCCAAAGGGGAGATCACGAAGTCGTATGAGGAAGAGATCACACAGTCCTAGAAACCAGCACAGTAGGAGCCTAATGAGATCACCCAGATGAGTAGAAGAGGTCAAGAGGCAGCGTTCTCCCACCCCAGAAGAACGGAGACAATTGGAGAAGGAGAGGCATATCATAGAGGCGGAGCGCTCCCCACAACCATTAATGGCAATACGTGTAAGGTCCCTGGGTTCGATTAGCTATTATTGGATTCGTTTGGGTGCTTGCTTTTTATTTGGATTGATTTGTATTTGATTTGGACTTATTTTGGTTTAATTTCTGCGTTTTGGGCCCAATTTGGCTCGAACTCGGCCGACCGAACTAATTTGGCTCGACTGGGCCATGCCCGTTACCGTTTAAACGCATGGGCGAGCCGATTTGGCCCGAGCCCACGCGCCCAGACCTCTCGTCCCCTTTCTCTTTCGCGCCCGCTCGTCTGTCCCTCTCTCACTGTCACGATTCTCTTTCGTGCAACCTCCTGCGATCGCGTCAGCGTTCGCGCCCGTCACCATCCGATCGCCGGCGCCATCGTCATCTCCTCGGCCGTCTCCTCTCAGATCTGCCGCCTCTCGCGCCCGATCTCTCTCCGCAGGGAAACCTAGTTTCGGCCGCTGAAGAAATCGCCGCGTTCGTCACCGTCCGTCGTCTGCTGTGACCTCCTAACGCCATCTAAGCCAACATCGAGCCTCGTCGCCGCCAATTGATGCACTGATCGTCTAGATCTCTGTTGACGACCTTCCTCTGGGAGGAAAAGGGTTGGAGTCGCCACCTAGATATTTTGCGGAATCTAGGAAACCGAGATAAGGCACATAAGAGATTCGTCAGGCTCGTTCATCGCTTACGTGTGGGGAAGACGGAACACCCCCACAGCGCCCCTCAGAGAGGGTACTCTATAGGTGATCAGAATAATTTTGGGTTTATATTTATCACATATTTATTATTATTATATATGCATATTTAATTGTTTACCTAATATCAAGGAGAGAGATCGGTATCCATCTTACTCTCTAAATCATATTAGGTAGATACATCCAAATATAGAATATATATCTGTAAGGATAATATCCATCATCTCGTTTCTATATATTCTTTATTTGAATGGGATTTTTTATTAATATGCCTAATCGTATTAGGAGAGTAATATCCATCACTTCTTATTACGATCATTCACATTTATTTATCCCAGTCACTCAGATTAGGATCAATCCGGTTCCTAACCTTCGTACTTAGAGAAAATCAAATCTCGACTACTTATATGCATATATTTATAACATCACGATATTTATATCTATGATATAGGTATGTACAAAAACATATATAATGCTACAAAGGTGTAAAATGAAACGAGGAAGAACGAATGAATATTATTTTATTTTTTGGGACTCAGCGCCGTATCGTTTCCTCTTCATCGCCCCATATTATCATGGTAGAAATATCCATCTCCACCATAATAATAAATTATATATTTATATGTTAATTTTTAGAAATATCCATCTCTTTCCCGTAATTTTGATTATCCGAGTTATTTGCTTTATTTATATACAATAATATTCGTGACGTATTTTATAATATTTACACGAGGTTAGGGAGTCAGCAATATCCATCGCTTTATCCCCTAATTCTTTTATTGTTATTATGTGTTAACTTCGAGAGAGATATCCATCTCTTTCGAATTTTGATTTTTAACGATGTATATACCGTTCGATTTTATTATGATGATTAATTTATATGTTAAAATTTATCTATTAAAATAAAAAATAAAAAATAAAAAATGTTAAAATATTAAAAAAGTATGTCGGCTAAAGTGTTAAAAAAAAAAGCGCTTTACTGTAGCTGTGAGAGAAGCGAGCAGGCCGAAATTCGGCCTGCTCGCGTCGGACGCACGATCGGACTCCCTGTCCGATCGTCGTCTCCGCGTAAACGCGAGCGCTGCGCGCGCTCGCGTTCGGCCGCGTCGCCGACGGCGACCCAGGCGCCGCCGTTCGCCGTTCCGACCTCACCCCTAAGGTAATCGACCCTCCTGAGCTCATTGGTGGCGTCAAATTTTGATTTTATTGACTGTATACGTGCGTTTTTTTAGGGTGCAAGTTTCGGTTATCTTTTATTTTCTTCGTTTCCGGCCGTCGCAACTCACCGAAGACAGTCTCGTTCGTTCGTATACGTTCTAATATATCCACAGTGCTTACCTGACCGTTAATGGCGGGACGTTTTTCGTTCGTTCGAGTTATGTGTAATATTAGCTTTTTCGATTATTTCGGCGGCCGTCGGCAACGCCGGCGGCGAGAGACGATTACGACCGGTTAACTGAGTTATTAAATATACAAAGAGTATAATGTAAGAGTTTCAGAGAGTTTGGACGAGAATACCTCGCGTTGTAGTGTTTTGGCCAAGAGTTGCGGGCGGCGGCTCCGGCGACGGCTCCGGCGCGGAGAGGAGGGATGTTGGTGAGCTGAGAAAGAAGGTGAAGAGCTTGGCTGCACGTCTGGGTGGTTCTCTCTCTAGCTCAGCCTCTCTCTTCTTCTCTAGCTCCCTTTCCCTCTCTAGCTCACTTTCTTTGTCTAAATTTTGTCTCTCTCTCTAAGCTCTCTCTCTTAGTTTTCCTGGTATTCTTGCCCCCTCTCTTGGCTGTCCAGAAATGAAGAACTTGGGTGTTTATATAGAGGTCTTGGGGGTAGTTTTGTCATTCATGTTGGTTTTTAGGGTTAGGGTTTGGGGTATGTGAGAGAGGAGAGAGAGAGAGAGAGGTCGGTGGGATGGGGTGGCTACACAGCAGCCACCCCATATCTTATATATATACATATTTTTTTCTTAATATTTTTTCTTCTTAATATTTCATATTTATATGTGCATGTATATATATAGGTGTGTATATGCACTTATGTATTTATATATGTTTATGTATACATATGTATATATGTGAGAGTATGTGTATATATAAGTTTATATGTATATATGCATTCACTTATGTAAATGTGTATATGTATGTGTATATGTGTGCATACGCTTTTATGTACGCATATGTATGTGTGTATGTTACTATGCACGTATGTACATGTGTGAGCATGTATATTTATATCTATATGTATGTTTACATGTATTATCATATTTATAAATGTATATGTATATATGTGCATGTATAGTTCTATGAATCAGTAATATGTATAGTCATGTATGTGTGCGTGTATATTTCACGGGTTGTCAGACATATGTACGTATATGGATATATATTGTTATGTGTCAAATATTTATATATGTTATCATGTCCATGTCATAAATTTTACAGATGTGATTCAGAGTGTATCGTGGTTACCGGCCGGACAAAGTGGGGTATCGACAATCTCCGCCTCGTCGCCTCTGTTCTGCCAGACCGCGCGTCGCCGCCGCCAGCTGTCGTCATCAACGTCTCCGCCGTCTCCTCCGCTTCCTATCGCTAGCCATCATCAACGTCTCCGTGCGATCGATTTCGGGAAAGCTTCGACGTTTACGCGCCAATCGGTAAAACCTAGAAGGTTTACATTCGGGTTAGGTGAGTGCCCTCGCGATCTTACTTGATTGTTAGAAGAGCATACTAGGAATTATGTTAAGAATAGCGTGTGACTAGTTGGTCGTGATAGCATGTATGTGACATTGTTGAATAGCACAATATACGTGTTTGTGTTAGAATTCATGATCAATATACTAAGTGTTTGGATCATGCATGTCTGGTAATATTCCCAATATGTAGCTAGTATGACAATTGACATGCTAGATGTAATACTCATATTTTGTGCTGAGTGGACAACAAGCCTTGCGTGTTGTTACTTGCCGTAGCAATTAGGGCTATATGCTAACTTATGCTCAGACGTGTTTGCGAATATTATCGTGTGCATGTACTTGATAAAGTCTAATAATGCTTGTGAATGAATGTTTAGGGAAGCGTGCATTTGAAATGTTGATAGCCTTGCATCTATAAACAATCATAATGTCATATGATAGGCATGCTATAGATGTGTGTGCTTCTATGGTTGATAATCCGACCAGAGTGCTTGAATGATATTGTGTTTGAATTTGACCCTACCTTACGATGCATTTGAGTTGATCGTTTTGATACATAAGTGGTAGGTGTAAAGATTTGTGTTATATGTTAACACTTGAATGCATTACTCTATCTTGTAATGTGTGTGAGCGGTAAAGCACCACATTGATTTCGGTATGTTTGATATAGTAGCATGCTTATTATGTTTGATTTGGTTGTAATATGATGTATATATGACTCATGTTTATACCGGGTTATGAACCCTAAGTTTTGTGATAATAGTTGTTATAACGTCATGCTATATGCTTTTGTGATGCTCATATGATGCTAAAATGCATGTTATATAGATGTACACCATGTTATGTACAAATGTGATAGTTTATATTATAACTTTGCTTGGTTGCTCTATAACTATGCTATCCATGATGATATTGATGTTATTGAGCATGTGCCAGTTGTAGAGTAAAATAGCTGTAGAGACACTTGTGATTGGTTGTGCCTTAATGCTAATGAGCTTTGGAAATCGAGTGGGATAAAGTACCTTTGTGACACTCGTAAGCGGTGTGCTTACCTATGGAGCCATGTGGTGTTCGAAATTGGGTTGTGGATCCTCGAGTTACATAGCCTGAACGGTTGAAATGACACCCTGAGGGCAAGGGCTCGGGGGACGGGAAACGATTGGACCAATTAGAACACAAGCACATAATAAAATTATGATGCCTCTACGGAGGTCGGTGGACGTAGTTTGAAATCCCTCACTGGCTAGGGCGGCGGCTACGAGAGCGAGGCTCGGCTGCCAGAGAGCGTAAGAAGCTCTGAGTAGCCCCCATTTTGCGCTATGGGGTTGCCTCCGCCGTGGGTTTTGGAGTCGCACGGCGCATACCAGGACCTTGGTAGTGTGGCGGATGAGCTCGTATTGAGAGGACCATCTCGGGGTAACGAGGATGGGTTGTAGGTTCCCTCTGCCTTGGAATACAGTCTCTAGTGCAGATCCGCTCTACCAGAATGGAAAACATAAGAGCACTAAATATGGGTTAGATCACAATGACATAAGAAAGATAACAACATAACCTATTGGATCGAGCCCGACTAGATCAAATCCGTTCAATTATACTTAATTCTACTCGATTAATCTACGACGCTTGATTTAAAACAATTAAACGTTTAATTAGCAAAATGGCGCAAAAATTAGGATTGTCATGACAACGTCCCGCTGGATGTATTTCATGATACAACTCGAATCAGATTTCACAAATATATTTGGACTATTACCAATAATAATACCACTTACCAACACATATATACATGCATATTTACACATATACATATTAAAAATATATGAAATAAAATAATATATATATATATATATAATGATGGAGAGGGGCACCTGCACCAGCCAACCACTCCCATCCCCTCCATCATGGCTTCCTCTCCCTCCACTCCATGCATTAAATGCATTCACACCACAAACCCTAACCCTAAACCTTATACAAAATAACTATTGTACCCCCTAAAAAACTCTATAAAAACTCCCAACTTCTCCATTTTTGAGGGTGGAAGAAGAGAGACAGGGAGAGAGACCAGAGAATAGGAGAGAGAGAGCTTAGAGAGAGAGAAATTTAGAGAGTAAGAGAGAGAGAGAGAGAGAGAGAGAGAGAGAGAGAGAGATTATGGGAGCTAGAGAGTCCAAGAGAGAGAGTACGTTCAGATCTGGGGGCCAAGCTCTCCTTCTCATCCTTCAGCTCGCCGTCACTCCACCTAGCCGTCCCGTCACCGTCGCCGACGCCGCCATCCTTAAACTTTCGGGCCGAACTTGTAACGGTAACCTCATCCAAACTCTCTCCTGGTTTTACAGCATGCTATATATAGTCTAAAAACTCATTTAAGTGGTCGATAACAGACTTGACCGCCGGCGACGTCGGCGGCAGCCTAAAATAACAAAAATCCAAAGTAACACACAAACGAACGGTGTTGGACGTAGCAGAACATATCTGAACGAACGGGAACGGCCGCCGGCTGGCCGCGGCGGCAAGAAAACGAAAAACAATTTTTAACCTAAAGTTGCACCCCTGAAAAACACGCGTATACAATCTGTAAAATCGATTTTTTACACCTCCAATGGATCCAGGACGGTCGATAAACTTAGAATGTATATAAATATCAGGGTATAACACGGCCGCCAACGAGGACGCTGTCGGCCCGAGCTCGCTGTCGCGGGCGAGCTCGCGACAGCGAGCTCGTTGCGTTTGGCGAAGACGGCGGCAGGTTGGGCCGGTCGCCGTCTATTTTAACTAATCTGGGCCGCGCGTTGGCGGCCCAGCTCAGCGCGTAAGCGTGCTGGGCCGCCCGTTGCGTGACCGAGCGAACCTTTTCTATTTTTTAATACTATAAAAATAATTTGTTTATTTATTTATTCTATAATTATTTCACATAATCTCATCAAATAATCAAACATTTTGACTAATATAACGGCACAACATTTTTATTTGTATATGCTCGCAAAAAAATAAAATTCGGAGGAGATGGATATTTCCTCCGAGATAAAAATTTCAAGAGATAATGGGAGAACCGGGAGAAGCGATGGATATTACTTTTCCCCTAATTCATATAAAAATTTTCAAAAATATAATCTTCTTGAATATTTAAAATTCGGATGAGATGGATATTTCTCCGAAAAATCTTTGTTAAAAATATTATACGAGTTAGGGTGCGAGATGGATATTTCAAATCCTAGTTCGTCTCAAGCAACGAAAAGAAGCAACTCGGATCCGCGAATAAAAATGTATATTCATTATTCATTTCTCAATATTAGTAGAGATGCAATTTCTTTCTATAAATATATAAGTATAAATGTTATTGTAATAAGATTGTGAATGTATGTATATTTATAATAAATTGATTTCTCCAACATTTTGGATTAGGAACTGGATAGATTATAATCTAAGTGGTTGAGACAAACAAATATAAATGGTCAAAAAATAGGAAATGATGGATATTATTTTTTCAAATTTGACTATGTATATTTATCAAAATCAAATCTCATACAAATAAACAAAATATTAAAAAAGGACGATGGATATTGTCTTGATAAATATATATTTGTTATTTAAATGTGTCCACCCAAAAGTGATTTAGAGGGTGAGGTGGATGCCGATCTCTCTATTTCATAATAAGCGGATATATAAATATAAAAATATTCTAACAATATAAATTGTGCTAATTATAAATCCAAGATAATTTTAATCACTTATATAGTAATCTTTTTTGAGGGGCGTTGTGGGGGTGTTCCGTCTTCCCCACACGTAAACGACGAACGAGCATGAGAATCTTTATGTGCCTTACCCCGATTTCCTAGATTTCCATTAAATATCTAAGTGGCGACTCCAACCCTTTCCCCTCACCGAAGTAAGGTCGTCAACAGATGGCGACTCCATTGGGGAGTCGTCAGGCTCGTCTTAAGTGATTAAAATAATTTTAGATTTATATTTAACACATACAAATGCATGTTTAGTTATTTTAATAATAATGTCTTTGTATATATTTTTTTATTGCTCTGCATCTCATGTATAACTGATAAGTATAATTTTTATACATAAATTTAGCATTGATTATACACTAATTTTATTATTACCAAAAAAACGAGATCGGATGGGCAATCAAAGGCACTCATGTAAAGACTTGAAAATGAACTTGCTTTTGTTAAGGGGCCTGATGGATTGGCCTTTGTTGGTTATTTACAGGTCAAAATTATTAAATTGAAGTTAAATGTGCATTAAATGTTCGACCGGTAGATCGGAGCACTTTTGTATTATTCTGGATAGATTTGAAGCCCAACTGAAGCCTTTGAAGCTTGTGGAAAATGAAGAAAACAAATAAGTAAATGCAAGAAGAAATTAAAGAAGAATGTAAAATATAAATAGGAGGAGAGACATGCATAAGAAAAGGACCCGGTTGGGAGAATAAAGTTTGTAATTTTTTATTTATTTTTATCATTTGTCCATGGAATAAAATCTTCGATGACACAATTTGTAGTCTAACTATGAGAATATGAATTCCTTTATCAAGTTATTCTAGAACATAGTTAATTCAATATCAGATGTTTCACTATTCTTAATGTTTTTAAGTGATTGATCACCACTTAAATGAAACGATGATTTATGATGAGATTGAGAAATAAATCATAAATAATGCTTCTAGTGAAACATACCACGAAATCATGTAAAATAGAAATATTTACATAGAATTCGTGCAGCAAATAAAGTCCCTAAAATATAATGTGTTTCTCTCTAATCAACCAGCATAGAGATATAGTAGGTGAAATGAGAGAAGTAGTTTTAATATTTATCGAGAGAGAATATTAAATAATAAGAAGAATTTGCTGGAAATTGAATTAACATTGTTCAGAGTGCTAGATAAAAGAATTTAGATTATCATAGCGAATGCAAATTGTGTACCTCAATATCATCTTTTAGAGAATTTTTTTATCAATTTGAATTATATTTTTTGTCATTTCGGTTGTTAAATAAAATCAGGATTAAACCTAGGCCGGTAATCAATAAATTCAGTCTCCAAGGAAACGATACTCTACTCACTCTTTATTACTTTTGCGACTAGTGCGCTTGCTAGAATTTACGCATGCTCTGCATCTCATGTATAACCAAGGGCGTATGCCCATCTTATTTACCAGGACAATCGGAGCTTGCGTACAATATGTGTAGGTAGTCCGTAATGCCTGGCCCTTTTTACACACAGTCAAAAGTTATCTGGGTAGTACATCGAGCTGATGTACCATGTGCACCGGTCGTCGGTAGGAAATCCAGCAATGACAGACTACTAGATAAGCCACTGGAATAATCGGAGCCTGTGTACAATGTGTATAGGTAGTCCGTAAGCCCAGCCATTATAGGCATCCATAATTCACCAGCCTGCATTCAGTCTAAGTGGCACAAAAATCCGCAATAAAATAAGTAGCACATAGTTTTCAACTTCATTTTTTTTTATATATATATTTCTTACAACGATTGTGAATTTTAATCTTTGCACAATTTTTTTTTTTTAACTCAAATTTCAACAATAAAAAATATTTTTCCATAAAAATATGCATGATTTTGCAATAAATGCATACCACAACATTACCACACGTACAAACACTTACACCTGTATTTTTCCTAAAAGAACGGTCAAAACGACTTTCACCAAAAGGAGCCCGTACCTGCTTAGGTCGAGACATCACACCCCTGCACCCATGGCGGACAACGAAGTAAATGAACAGCTGAGAAAAGAGAATGAAGAACTACAAAAACGGCTGGAAGATATGAACAAACAGCTTGAACGCCTCACATCTACTATTGCACTACTTGTCGAGCAAAGGAATAACAACGTATCGGCTCAACCTATAGGGGATCCAAGCCCGTCATTTGTTCCACCTCAGGAGAGGCAGCAGGCGTAGCAAATTCCTTATGATCCTTATGGCTTACCTCAACAACCGGAGTTGACACAATATGCCTCGCTGCAAAATATTCCGACTGGCCAACCGGAAACTCATAGGGTACAACCCTCTAACCCTCCAATCATGCCAGCTACTGCCAATATCGAAGAACAACGTGACTCTATTCCTTCGGAGAACCAACACATTGAAGAGAAAGTGGAAACAATTCTGAATCGCTTGAATAGTTTGGAAGGCGCAAGAGGAATTACGGATCCTGCACAATTCTGTATTGTCACGGATCTTGAGATACCAAAAGATTTTAAGGTCCCCGATTTTAAAAAGTACGACGGAGCTGAAGACCCTCAAGTACACATCTCAATGTACTGCAGTAAGATTGGGGCATATCTGAAAAATGAAAAGATGTTAATCTACTAATTTCAGGAGAGTCTGAAGGGGCCAGCTATCCGGTGGTACTTAAATCTCAACAAAAGCGAAATCAAAAGCTGAAAGGACATGGCTAACGCATTTCTAACCCACTACCAGCATAATAAGGATTTAGCACCGGATGAAACTACACTGAGGGCCTTAACTCCTAACAAAACTGAGAAGTTCCGCGCTTTTGCTCAGAGGTGGAGGAACTTAGCTGCCCAGATCACTCCAATGACCGAGAAAGAGCTCATAGATGAATTCATGACTCTGAGCTGTCTAGACGATAAGATCAGAACCGCATGCGCTATCGCTTCCACCTTCGCCCAAATAATACAGCAGGCTTAAGAATCGAATTAGCGCAAGATAATATTTTCAAGTCGCCCGAAGGCACGAAGACCAAGAAGCAAGACAAGGAAGTACATAATATCAGTGGGCGAATAACTACAATCAGTCCATATATAGAGTTCCAAGGCACTATCAAACTAGCGGGTATTATCAAACGTCCCAGCAAAATCAATACTGAGAGAATCGCCCTTACCAACAATATCAACAGCCACCCCGGCAACCTCAACAGGTTACTCAGACCTATCAAATCCAGCAACAACATGTGCCTACTCAGCAGCAACAGCCCCAACGACCTCGCCAGGCTTTTCGGGAACCCATGCCCGTGTCTCAAAAAGAAGTGTTTAAACAATGTGCTGCAGAAGGTCTGCTCACCCCTATTCCCAGCCGACAATTCACGGCACCATATCCAAGATGGTATGACGTGAATGCGTATTGTGACTACCATAGTGGCGCCCAAGGCCACTCAACTGAAATTGCTACATCCTTGGAACAAATTGTACGAGTTGATTGACACTGGAACGATAAAAATCTCACCTACAGATGCAACGACAGCGACCACCACGAATAATGCATCCACTACCAACAACGGCAGCGGAGGAATCAATGAGATTGACACCAGCTTATTTCATGATTAGTAATCTCAAAAACATCTGTACAAACTGACCTCTCTTTTGATGATCTGTTGCTTCACTAAGTTATGATAGGATACATATTTAGTATAGTAAATATTGTGATATGTATCCACTCTTATCCCTTGGTCATGTTTTGTCTTTTCGCATAGACCACTCTAGTTGGGAGAGTTTTTGTAATGCAATTTGAGAATGAACTAATTTAAATATAAAATTGTATCATATTCTTCACTTGTCATTAACATCCCTTTGTTATATCTTTTTATCAGTACATATAAATTTTGCAGAATGTAAAGGACGATACATATTTCCAATTAACATAATAAAAGGTGATCAGCAACTTGCCACATACAGAAAGAGAAAGAAAATTCAAAAAGGAAAAAGAGAAAAACTTTGAAAAGCGGAAGAAAATATATATCATCACATGCATCTCCAACTCAAAAGCTGACTCAGAAGTAATGAAACGATCCTCTACGAAAGTATTTTTTCTCAAACGAGCGGAAAAGTCTTGTGGGTAGGCAAGTGCACCGGGCCAAATAACCTTAGTTATGACTTTTCTTCCTTTTATTAACAAAAAAAAGGGAAAAAGAAAATGGAAAAGAGTAAAGAAAGAAGAAAGAAGAGAAGAAGAAAAATGAAAGAAAAATGAAAAAGTAAAAGAAAGTAGAAGAGAAAAGAAAGAAAGAAGAAGAAAGAAAAGAAATAATGGAAAGAAATGAAAATAGTGAAAAAAAGAAAAGAGGAGCAAAAGGGAAGGAAAAGAAAAAAAAATAGAGAAAGAAAAGTCGCGAACGCTCACAAGATCTCTTGTGCATACTACCCTACAAAATATTTCCATCAATTAAGCAGAAATTTATCCGGAGTTAGAACATCCACCTATATTACCAAAGAAAGACGGCCAAATCTATGCCGACCCACAAATACAGCTATATAGCATCACTAACGAACAGATACTGCGAGAATATTAAGAAGAAGCCTGTTAGGCCGAAAACCTGAAAAGGCGGCCTAGGCAAAACTAGGTAGGGCAAGACAAGTTGCGAATTATTCTCTTTATTATGTTAAACAAAGAACATGCATTCGAAAATATATTCTGCAAAATTTATACGATTTAGTCCCTACTTCATATAATCGTAAGCTGAAAAATCCCTCATCAACCACATCTTCCAGAAAAGACGTTGTCTCAGGAACTCCACTTTTCAATAAATCAGCCTCGCAAACTCTACATCAGCCAAACTCCTCAGCACCTAAAAATGGGGCAATTTTATTATTAAATAAAATTTATTCCTAAATTGCAAACTTCCAACTTAGAAGTTCAGACTTTAGATTTTTCCGAAAATCTAGAAAAGACTAACCTGCAACGAACGGAGGATAGAAAATACATATCATGATAAGTTAAAGCTAAATATGCCTCCGGCATAACTTGTTTGAAGGAAAGGATAAAGAACGAGCATCAAACTGGAGCAATTTTAAAGAAAGCAAGCAAATGAACAACAACAATCCATTCAAAATGAAAGCCTGCTGAATACCAAAGTACGAAAGCAGAAGAAAGCATAATATAAAGAAGAGTCGTAAAGGACCGGCCTAAACTGGGGCAAGTTTAGAGAAGTAAACAAATTGACAAAAACAAACCATTTGGAAAGAATCATTTTGGGCACAAAATTTGATGATAAAAGAAAATATACGTCAAAGAAGAATTGCAAAGAGCCTGTTTAAACGGGGGCAATTTTTCAGATGATAAAATTGCCAAAACACATAAAGACATTCTCCAGAAGCACATCTTGCTACTCGAAGATGACAGATAAGACCCTGAAAAATCAAGCCAACACTCTAAACTGGGGCAAATTTTTCTCCCGAAAAATTTACGAAGAGTTCGACCTTCAACCAACATATGACGAAGAAGAAAGAAGAAGAAAAAGAGAAGAAAAGAAAACAGAAGAAAAGAGGCCGGAGGCAATGACATTTTGGAATAGTCGGATTGACCGGACATTCCCACATAGCATATTTTCAGTATAAAAATATTTAAAATTTATAAAAAATCTCTCTCTCAATAAAATTCATTGACTTTCATAAAATCACTTCGCCATTGCATAACATGCACAAAATCAACACGAAAACAACGCTCATTCTCAAAATGAGCCGCTCCCTCAGATTCTAAGATGCAAATCAAATATGTGGTTAATCCTCATAAGTTTCGAGATGCCAACCAAGCTGATTCTTACAAATTCTGACCAACAAATCTACCTTCGGAATCGATTGTATTTTAAAGTTATCTCGGTCAAGAGACGACTGTTCTCTTGATGACGACTACAAGTTCATCACCGTAAGCTGCACGGACTTCGGGGTCTCTCCGTCACGCAGGCAAACACATCACTATCATGCTGTCCATGCAACATAACTTACATAATGTTACCAACATTCCTAATGCATGCACCCACAGAACTCTTGTTCACAAACATGACTAGGCAACGTCAATACATACACAATTTAATACTCGCATATATCGCCGAGCACAAACTAGCCTATCGCCCTAATTTAGTCGACAAGTAATGCCACACGAAACATGTTCATACAACAAGGAACATATATAAGGATGTCCAAACATGATTACAAGCACACCCTATCACCATGCATGACTATATACCTCTAATCGACTAACATTTATATGTTCTGCTGCACATATCTTACATGCACTCTAACTAATCCGTCCACACACTATCCCACTGGTATTTACCGTCTAGGGAAGCGAACACCACTACCGAGCGCCTAACACACAAAATCATGCTATCGAACAATGTCACACAAGACAATCAGTATAGCTAGCATGAATATTACTATTATCTAGTATGAAAATCATCAACGTCGAATACATATTATCACAGCCTAGGAGTCGCATGCTATTTTCAACATAATTCCCAGCATGCTTTTCTAGTGAATAACATTATCTAACACGAGCTAACGCAACCAAATCCACATCATGCCGGCATTTCGTATCTAGACAAGCTACTACATCATAGCATACAGTCCTAGCATCATTTCTAACAATATTTCTAACAACCAAGTAAAACCGCAGGGGCACTCACCTTAATCCGACCGTAAACCTTCTTGGGTTTACCGATCGGTACGTAAACGACGAAGCAATGTCGGAATTGATCCCATGAACGAGTCCACGACGACGAGGCGAGACGGCGGAGCAGTCAGGTTCGCTGGAGAAGTTCACTGGAGGCGGCCGACGGCAGCTACAGTGGCGGCGAAATTTCAGCGCGGAGAAGTCACTGGAGGCGGAGGAGGCGGCGGAGACGTCGGTGACGGCCGGAGAGGCGGTAGCAGACATCGGCGATGTGCGGCCGGGCAGAACAAAGGCAACGTGGCTCGGTCGGCTGGGTCCAACACAAATAAGGCCCAAATTGCCCCAAAACTCACCCAGATTAATCCAAATCCATTTCAAATCAAATACAAGTCAATCCAAATACAAATCAAGCACCCAAATAATCAATTAAACTCTTGATCGAAGGTAATTAACCCGAAATAAATTCGTTTCTAACTAATCGAATCCAGGGACCTCACAGTAATTAATTAATTTGTATTATATTGAGAATTGGAAGTACTAGCTCATAATGTGTTGTCTCTTTTGTTTATTCTTCACAAAAAAAAAAAATCCACTCTATTTTTTGTGACCCCGGGGGTACGGGGCGTTAGAATACGGATGATGGAGTCACATTTGAACACGTTATTAACAGCGTAACACGTAGCATGACACACTTAAGGAAGTGATGAATATAGGAAGAAATCACAGCCAAATATACAGTTAAGGAAGTCAAGATCTTGGAGATATTTATGGAGATCTATCGCATATAAGGAATTTATTACCATAATTATTGCTATGTAATCTAGGGTTCCTAGATAACTATATAATCTCATGACGGCGACATAATCTAGGGCCGGCTACCTTATACTCCCTCTACCACATAGTGTAAGATATTCCTCTGCGCTGCCCATGGACGTAGGTATTATCACCGAACCACGAAAAATATGTGTGTCTTATTATCTTTATGTTCACGTCATCACCGCGATAATCTGCGAGTCCGATCTCAAAAACCACCTCTCCATCATTAGCGCTGTCTGTGGGGAACGAGACATTGAGAAGATGATATGACATAGATGTAAAGCAAGAAGAACTCCGGCAATAGAGCCGTTCCAACGAGTGATGGAGGGGCAGAAGGCCGAACTCAGACCAGAACTTATTAGATCAATGCATCACATCCAACACAATAGGATGGACATCGTCATCCATCCTTCGTCATTGTCAGATGATGAGTAATGGTTCTGGATTAATGAAGTTTAGGAATCAGACGATGATGAACGGAAAACAATCACAAGACACCGGATTTACGTGGTTCGGCGAAGATGCCTACGTCCACGGGAAGGAAGAACACTCTTTTTACTATTAGGGTTGAGAGGAGATAGCCGAGTACAAGTTCTGCCGTTTAGGGCTAGATTCTAAGTATTTATATATTGACGAATCCGCCGCCCTAAACCCTAAATGCTTCCTCTTAATTAGGTAACTGATTCCTCTTTGTATGGTATACTGAGTCTTCACGTTCAGTTGCCATAAACGCTTGAGTACGCCCTGCGCTCGAACTGCTTGCGACTCTATCATAAACCCCACAGTTTGGAAGACCTTTGTGAAGGTTTTTCAAACAGTCCCTTAGCCGGTAGTGTTCTCCTGCTTCGGTTTATGCTTCTACCGTTGAGTTGCTTTTGACAGTTTTTCGGAATGAAGAGTATTTAGCATTCTCCCCCGAAACTATCATATTATGTCTCTTCAAATCATTCTCCCCAAGCTAGTTCTGATCGTTGTGAGTGTATTTAGGACTGTTCTTCCCCTTTTTGTCATTTTCCTCTGCTTGGACCGTCAATCAGCTTTTGTCCTTTAATTTCCTGCTGCGTTCTCTCCATATAGGTTTCATCCTCAGTGGTGGATACCCAGTGTGTTTGTTGTTATGTCGCCAATATTCAGATATTTGTATAACCACCGAAGATATTCTCGAAATTGGTTACAATCTTTATTATCACCGTCATAAATGCTGTTTACAGTCCCCTTAAGGTTACTTTTTCGACATTCATTGTCAATCTTCTTCCTTTGTCCTTTCGAATTCCTTTTTCCGCGCTTCTTGTTTCTTCGGTCTTCCTCTTCCCTTGAGCTTTCTTCGATGGCGTCCTCTTCTCGTGCTGGTCGCGGAGGTGTCTATCACACCTAGAGTACCATTACTAAGGAAGAGATATTGGAATTCCGCCGTTCTAATCGTGTCTCAGCTGAATATTCTGTTTGGCAGCCGAGTTCCTCCAAACGGGCTCATCGGTCCTGGGCTGGGGAGTTCTGTCTTTATGCTGGCTGTCTGCTTGCTGGCATCGGGCTTCCATCCTTTCCTTTCTTCACCTTGCTGCTCTATCGCTATCATTTAGCTCCTGCCCAATTGATTCCCAATGCTTGGAGGGCCATTATCGGGTTCCTCGCTTTCTGCCGGTGGGTTGGAGCTAAACCCACCGTTGAATTCATCCATTATCTTTTTGACATTCATTATGTTCATGTCGGCATACCGTAATTTTATTTTATTGTTTGCCACTCCGGCCGCACTATTCTCATCGGGTATCCTAACAAGCACAAAAATTGAAGAGAGAAGTTCTTTTACCCCACTATATCCATCCCCTATTGAGCGAATGGCCAAGAGCCGCTGATCGATATTAGATTAGTGGGAGTTAAATGAAAGATATCCTTGGCATATCAGTTTGCTGAGAGTGTTCGGTCGCCGATGTGCATTCCACAATCTCCGCTATGTATCTCTTGCAATACACATTTCCTTTCTGAGATGTAATGCACTTCAATAAGAGTCGGGCGAACGCTCGCTTATATAGTTGATCTTGGATAATTATAAACCGCTTGGCTCGCTTGCGAACCTTTTCCACCTCTTGCTTGTCGTCTAGCAGAACTCCCTTTTTCATAAATAAAGTTATTGGGGTCATCCAGGTTTCTGGTGTCTCATCTATGCACATAATACCAGCTCTACCTTCTGAGATAGATTGTTTGGTATCTAGGCAAGAGCATTCTAGTTCCTCCAAAAATATTCGCTGTGGGGTGAATTCCCAATTCGATGTGGCTAGTTTAGACAGAGCGCCTACTAACGTATTTTGTAATCTAGGAATGCGTTGTATAGAAAAGAACATCGAACCGTTTAATGCTTTCCGAGCCATGTCCAAGTATTTTGCCATACCAGGATCTTTTGCTTCGTAGATGCCGGCTACTTGATTCACTACTAGCTCGGAATCTATTTTTGCTTCCAGTTAATGCCCAGTGCCTCTATTAGTTTGATTCCCGCGATTAATGCTTCATATTTAGCTGCATTATTTGTTTCTAGGAACTTGAATCGTAGGGCGTAATCTAGGCGGGCTCCTCCTGGGCTAGTTAAGATCAAACCCGCTCCACTCGCTGCGTCTATAGAGGATCCGTCGGTATATAAATACCATGTGGCTGGCGCCAGCGTTCTCCCAGAGGCGTTCGCTTGTTGATTCATCTCTGGTTCCCCTACTTGTGAAGGGCCAGGGATATGTGTAATGGTTTCCACCACAAAATCCGCCAGCACTTGTGCTTCAATAGTTGGCCTGGTTAATACCTGAATGGTGTAGCCTTGGAAGTACGGTCAGAGTCTTCGCGTGGAGAATACTAGGGCTAATGCTAGTTTCTCGCATTCTGAATATCGCGTCTCGGCGGCTCGCATGATCTTGCTAACATAATACACTTGTAATTCCGCTTCAACTGACTGCCTGACTAGGACTGAACTCACTGCGCTGGTGAGACAGCTAAATATAGGTATATATTCTCTCATGTTTCAGGACTAGAGAGCACTAGGGCTGTTGTGAAAAATTTCTTTATACTGTCAAAAGCGTTTTGACATTCTTCATTCCAGACAAATATTTTGTTTGCAATTCCAGGCCACCCGATGGTAGTTGCTTTATTCTTGAAGGTGGAAAAGAATGGCTTGCATCGATCTCCCAGTTTGGACATAAATCGTCCCAATGCTATTATTCTCCCCGCCAGCCGTATATTGGTTGGAGGAGGCATATTCAGTATGTCGGCGACCTTCTCCACTTCGATCCCTCTATTGGAGACCATGAAGCCTAAAAAATTGCCTGAAGAAACTCCAAACGAGCACTTCTCCGGATTTAAGCGTAAACCTGCTTTCATCATGAGGTCGAATGCTCGTTGTAGATCCTGAAAGTGATTTTCTTTCTTCCGGCTCTTAACTAGTAGGTCATCCACATATGCCTCCATTGTTTCTCGTAATTGGCTTCTGAAAATGATATCCATTGCTCGCTGGAAGGTAGCTTAGGCGTTTTCAGGCCAAAAGGCATGACTTTATAGTAATAAGTGCCTTCCATGGTGATAAAGGCAGTGTTCGGTGCATCTTTCTCATTCATTTTAATTTGGTTATAGCCGCTATAAACATCCAGGAAAGATAATCGCTCGTAACCGCACGTAGAATTCACCAGATAATCAACGCGCGACAAAAGATAACTATCCTTTGGGCAGTGTTTATTTAAGTCGGTAAAGTCTACACACATACACCATTTACTATTTGACTTTTTAACCATAACTACATTGCTAAACAGGAAGTAAATTGGGCTTCATTAATGAATCCTGCGTCGAGCAGTTTCTGCACTTCTGCTTTTGCTGCATCCTCTTCTTCTCCGAATAGCTCCGGAGTGGTTGCTTGACGGGCCGAACGCTAGCTGAAAGATGTAATTGGTGAGTGGCGATCTTTGAGTCCACACCAACCATGTCCGAAGGCTCCCAGGCGAACACTTTGGCATTCTTCCGCAAGCATTACAACAATTTTTTCCGCTCTTCTTCTTGCAGCGTGGATCCTAGCTAGACGACCCGTCGAGGTTCCGTCTCGCTTAGAGACAGCTTCAACATTTCTTCCACTGGTGCGCTCCAATCGATTCGTTCTCTGGATCGATCTCCACATTGGCCGCTATTTGAATAGATTTATTCTTTATTCCTGAAGCGAATCTTCTCACCGCGTATTGATTTCCTTGAACCTCTCCAATACCGTTATGTGTTGGGAACTTAATCTTCTGGTGATATGTGGATACCACCGCTATCAGATCATGAATTGCTAGCCGGCCCAAAATCACGTTATAGGGCGAATTGGCCTCTACTACTACAAACGATATTGGGATAGTACGTTGTCTTGGGAATTCCCCAACGATGACCCATAGCAACAATACTCCTTTCGGAGTTAATGATTCACCGGAGAAGCCTATCAATGGCGTGTTGTAGGCTTCTAAGAAATCGATTGTCATGCCAATGGCTAAAAATGCTTTCCAGAATAAGACGTCTACTGCACTCCCACCGTATACTAACACTCGTTTTAGTTGTGCATCTGCCATAATTATTGAAATAAGAAGTGCATCATCATGGGGCAAACAAACACCTACTAAGGCTTCGGGACCGAAGGAGATTCTTGTTTCTGCGAGGTCCTCTATCCTTTTCTTTTTCGTTCGAATTTGGCAAACTTCTTTGCCGAACGCTTTCTTTTCCCTCCTACTCATATTTGAATAGGAGGGCCAATGAACTCTCCGTCTCGCCATCAATGCCTGGGGTAAACGCTCCTTCACCGCTTATCTGGGCTCTTCTCGGTCGGGAGAACGCTGTCTCCTGACTTCCTTGACTCGCTTGGGACGTCTACTCAGGCTTCTCGATCGCTGTCTGCTCGGACTACACGTCCTCCATCTCTGGTGGCTTCGTATCCTTTCACTTGAGTGATGCGGACTCAACGACACTCTTCGTCTCCAAGCGGTCTCCTTCACTACCCCTTCCGCCGTTTTGAGGTGGTAGTTGTCTGCATTCTAACGTGGAATGAGTATTGGAGTTGTGGATTTCATAAAGACTTGGGCGTCTATTCGAAATTTTGCTTCTGGTTTCACCTTGGCTCCCTGACTGCGAGCTAATACTTCTATGAGGGAGCTTGCTTGAGACGACTTGAAGGTGAATCGCGGGGTGTTGCCGCTCTTATCCTATTTCTTAGTGTTCACGCCCCTTGCTTCAGCAGTCTTCTTCGTCTCCTTCTTCTTGTCCTTATCCGTATCGGATAAGGCACGATCCAACTTGATTCTCGCATTGATCCGGGCATACATGTCTTGCAAATCGGAGGGAGGATTCTCAAAGATCCATTCCCGCAAATTTGGATGCCGGATGCCGACTTGCAGGGCCGCCATGATGACCGCCGGGTCGGCGTTACGGACTTTCTCTCTTTTTTCATTGAATCACTTGAAATAATCTGCCAAGCTTTCATTGTCCTCTTGGATCACAGACAGCAAGATTCGGCTGTCCAGATAGATCATTATATTAGAATAGAAGTTGGCTATGAATGCCTTCTCCAACTGAGGAAAATTGTCTACCGAAACTTGCGAAAATTCTTCAACTAGGATTTGGCTGACCCAATCAAGGTGTTGTCGAACGCCAGGCAGTATAGTTCATCCGATGCCCACTTGAATCGCATCGTTGCTCGGTATTTTTCTAGATGTGATTCAGGGTCTCCAGTGTCATCAAAATCTTTGAGTTTTGGCAGTTCGAAATCGGACGGTATCAGAGTCTCCAAGACCCTCTTGGTAAGAAGCGAAGGGGAGCATCGCCATTGTCCACTTGTTGCTCCGATAGGGGTGCAGCCGGATTAGTGGGAGCAACGGTGAGCATCGCCCGGATCTCACTGCGAAATTGATCAAAATCATCCGGGTGAGAGCCACCGGGGCTGGTTGCGCGATCGTTGGTCCGTTCGAATGGCTTGTTGCTCTTGGAGATCGTCAGTGCGGTTGCGGTTACGACTACGAGTTGCTCTTGCTAAGTTCTGGGGTTTCGCTCCACCATCACTCGCCGGAACACCATTCATAGCCGAACCGTTTTATGTTGCATGTCTCCGATTGGCCATCACTTCAATGTCTTCCTACCCACAGATGGCGCCAAATGATGGTTCGGGATTAATGAAGTTTAGGAATCAGATGATGATGGACGGAAAACAATCACAAAACACCAGATTTACGTGGTTCGGCGAAGATGCCTACGTCCATGGGAAGGGAGAACATTCTTTTTTACTATTAGGGTTGAGGGGAGATAGCCGAGTACAAGTTCTGCCGTTTAGGGGTTAGATTCTAAGTAACATTGGTGAATCCGCCGTCCTAAATCCTTAATGCTTTCCTCTTAATTAGGTAACTGATTCCTCTTTGTATGGTATACTGAGTTCTCACGTTCGGTTGCCATAAACGCTCGGGTGACGCCCCGCGCTCGAACTGTTTGCGACTCCATCAATGAGTATAACTCTTCTTCTCCTGTATGTTTTGCATGAGTGTTACATTCTTCAGCATTGATCAACCGAACGAGCTTCATGGGTTTATTTTTCAAATGCGAGGACAACGGCAGTAATAATCTCGTCCACTCAGCGACTTCTGCGGCCAACAACAGAGGAAAATTTCAACATCAGACATGAATTTCGCGTCACCGAGGCAAACTGCGCCGCTTCGGCGCCCGACATGGCTGCGTCGGGCATGTAGCATTCTCCCTAGCCACTGTTCACCCCGATCATCAAGTGTTCTCCTTGGTGAACACATCAATCATCATTTGATCTCAACTTCACCAAAACTATTCCCCTGGAAGCACTCGACTTTATCGTATGATGGCGTTTCAACCTGAGCGGACATTCTATATATCGATGACTGTTCACTCTTGTCGACACCATATTTTGTCCGGGCTGCAAGTCTAGATTTGGTCCAGATACATCGGTTACAGCCCACGAAGTACAATTAAATTCAACCATGCTCGGTTGGTCCAATCAAGTCCAATTAGACTCTATTATGCTCGATCGACCCAACTGAGTCCAATTAGGTCCAATTAAGCCCAATTGACCTAATTAAGCTTAATTAGGTTCGATTAAGTTTAATTGCCTCGTTAAATCCAATTATGCCTGATTAAACTCAATTGGCCCTTTCAAATATAATTGGTCTAATTTAAAGCCCAATTAGCTTAAATCTAACAAACCCCGAACCATAATTTGGTGCCGTCCGTGGGAAAATAAGACATTGAAACGATGGCCAATCAGAGACGTGCAACACAAAATGGCTCGGCAAGGAATGGTGTTCCGGCGAGTGATAGTGAACCCCAAAATCTGGCCAGAGTTACCCGTGGTTGCAACCGCAACCGCGATGATGATCCTCAAAACAACAAGCTAGTTTAAATGGGCCGACTATAGTGCAATCGGCACCGGCGCCCCTCACTAGGGAAGATCTGGATCACTTTCGCAGCGAGATCCGAGCGATGCTCACCGCAGCCTTAACCAATCAAACTGCACCACGATCGGAGCAACATGCGGATAGTGGAAACTGCTGCAATGTATGGGATAGGCTTAGAGCCGGCAGAGGCTCGCCTCTCCCGGAGCAAAGCGCGGAGCGTGGAGGACAAAGCGCGGGAGTACAACATGAGCAAGGAGCAAGAGGGTCACCTCCCCGGAGTCATGCAATCGGGAGACAGGAAGCCCCAGTCGTAGCCACAAGGCTCCCGGAAGAAGAAACACAAGTCAGTAGGCCTCCTATCAAAAGCGGGAGAACGGTGACTGTTCGCTCCTTACCGATTTGCACTGGGGATGAGCGTTTGCCTCTTACAAAGAGAGTTCTGGAGACATTGATGCCATCCGATTTTGAAATACCAAAGCTTAAAGATTTCGACAGCACTGGAGATCCGAAGTCCCACATAGAAAAGTACCATACGGCAATGCGCTTCAAATGGGTGTCGGACGAGCTGTGCTGCTTAGCGTTCGACAACACCTTGATCGACTCGGCAAAATCCTAGTGGAAGAACCTTCCCCAATCCTCAGTTGACAACTTTTCACAGTTGGAGAAAGTTTTTATCGCAAATTTCTACTCCGACACTATGATATACTAGGATCGCAGAATCTTGCTGTTAGTTACCCAAGAAGAAAACTAAAGTCGGACGGATTACTTCAAGTGATTCAACGAGGAACGGGGAAGGTCCGCAATGCCGACTAAGCGGTCATCATGGCGGCTCTCCAAGTCAGAATTCGGCATCCGAAGTTACGAGAGCGGATCTTTGAAAATCCTCCCACTGACTTGCAGGACTTGTGCCCAAAGACCAATGCAAGAATCAAGTTAGACCGCGACCTATCCGCCACGGATAAGGACAAAAAAAAGAAGACCAAGAAGATTACTGAAACGAAGGGGGTGAATGCGAAGGAGAATAAAAGCGGTGACAACCCGTAGTTCACCTTTAAGGCCCCACAAGCGAACACCCCTATGGAGGTACTGCTCTTAGCCAGGGAGCCAAGGCGAAAGCGGGAACAAAATCGAGAGGGAAATGCCAGGTATTTTGTGAAATCCACAATATAAAATACCCATTCCACATTTGAATGTAGACAATTGCAGCATCATCTCAAAACAACGGAAGGCATAGCGAAGGAGAACACTCGAGGAAAACGAAGATCATGGAGTCCACGCTGTTCTCGAAGAAGATCGCGGAGTCCCCCGAGAAGGAGGACCTGCAGTCCCGAAAGACAGCTGTCGAGAAGCCCGAGAAGATCGATCAAGTGGGTAAAAGAAGTAAGGAGGGCAGCGTTCTCCTAACCAAGAAGAACCAAGGGAATTAGAGAAGGAGCGTTCTCCCCGACCATTGATGGCGATGTGGAGAGTCCACTACATACTGGGTGGTCCCTCTTATGTAGACTTGAGCAGGAGAGAAAAGAAGGCGTTCGGCAGAGAGGTCTTCCATATACGAGCAAAGAAGAAAAGAGTGAAAGACCTTGCAGAGACCAGAATCTCTTTTAGCCCAGAAGATTTGATAGGTGTCTCTATAACTCTTGACGATGCACTACTTATTTCTGTAATTATAGCGAACGCGCAAGTAGAACGGGTTTGGTGGAATAATTTACTAATTATTTTATCTAAAAGTAAAGAATATCATAAAAACAAGAGGACAAAAGATAAAAAACTATTTTTTTTGAGGCATAATTCTAACTATTACGGCAGACTATTCGGCACGCTTAATCATATTTTTTCAAAGATATTTGAACTGAAAAATTGTAGAACAAAATAAAATGGACCGTAATTTACTAATTATTTTATCTAAAAGTAAGGAATAACATAAAAACAGGACGACAAAAGATTAAAAGCTATTTTTTAAGGCATCATTCTAATTATTTCGGCAGACTATTCGGCATGCTTAATGATATTTTTTCAAAGACGTTTGAACTGGAAAGTTCTAGAACAAATTAAAACGGACCATAATTTACTAATTATTTTATTAAAAAGTAAAGAATAACATAAAAACAAAGGACAAAAGATAAAAAGCTATTTTTTTTGAGTCATCATTCTAATTACTTCGGCAGACCATCCGGCACGTTTATTTTAAAAAAAAAAAAAATGAACTGAGAAGTTGTAGACGAAGTAACTATATATTATTTTATTTTATTATTTAATATAAAAGTATTAAAATAAAACTAAATGGATTATTCGAGTTAAATTAACTAAAATAGTAATTCAAAAAAAAGGGGACCTTCTCTTTTTTGTTTTTTTTTTTTTAATTTTGATGTGATGGGGACAATAAGGTCGCCTCTTAAACAGGCGACATAAGGTCGCCTTTTTTAAGGCAATTTTTGCCTACGTGGCACGCCACCGCCACGCTGACAAAGGTCGTTTGTTAAATAGACGATCCGGTTTTATATTTGTAAAATTTTCAAATTTAATTTATTGTCGCCTCTTAAGCAGGCGGCCACAGGTCGCCTATTTTACAGGCAATTTTTGCCTATGTGGCCCGCCACCGCCACGCTGGCAAAGGTCGCCTGTTAAATAGACGATCCGATTTTATTTTTGTCAAATTTTTAAATTTAATATTAAATTAAAATTATTTTATTTTAAAAAAAAAATCCTAGGAGAAACCATGGAGGCATATGTAGATGATTTGTTGGTCAAAAGCCGGAAGAAATAAGATCATCTCCAGAATTTACAACGAGCGTTCGATCTCATGTTAAAAGCAGGATTACGCTTGAATCCAGAAAAGTGTCCATTCGGAGTTTTTTCATGCAAATTCTTGGACTTAATGGTCTCTAGCCGAGAAATCGAAGCTAACCCTGAAAAGGTATCTGATATACTGAACATGCCTCTTCCCACCAACATCCAAGAAGCACAATGACTAGTAGGAAGAATAGTAGCATTGGGACAATTTGTATTCAAGCTGGGAAATCTGTGCAAACCATTCTTCTCCACCTTCAAGAAGAAAGCAGCAACAATAGGGTGGCCAGGCACGCCAACAAAACATTCATACGGAATGAGGAATGTCAAATCGCTTTTGACAACATAAAGAAATTCTTCACAACACCCCAGTCCTCTCCAGCCCGGAAGCAGGGGAGAACCTATATATATACTTAGCGGTCACCCAAGTGGCAGTAAGCTCGATTCTAGTCCGACGTTTAGCCGGACCAGAGCTACCGGTGTACTATGTCAGCAAGATTGCGAGATGTAGATACACGATACTCGGAATGCGAGAAACTAGTACTAGCTCTAGTATTCTCAGAACGAAGGCTCCGTCCATACTTCCAAGGTTATACCATCCATGTATTAACGAATCATCCATTTAAACACATTTTATCAAAACAAGAAGCCTCAGGCAGGCTAGTCAAATGGGCAGTAGAACTGTCCGAGTATGACATTCAATACCTACCTAGACCAGCCATTAAAGCGCAGATGCTGGCGAATATCTTAGTGGAGACAATAACACCAACCCCCTGACGCTTTTCCCAAACAAATACGTCAGAGGTGCATCTACCGACTACTACCCCTGGGAGAACACTGGCACTAGCTACATCGTATCTATGCACAGATGGATCTTCCACAGTGACCGTAAGTGGAGCAGACTGATTTTAACTAGCTCAGGAGGAGCATGCCTAAATTACGTCCTGCGATTTAACTTTCCGGCTACCAACAACGCCGCGGAGTATGAGGCCTTAATTGCTGGCATGCGACTTGCAGAGGCGTTAGGCGTCAGAACCCTGGAAGCAAGAAAGATTCCGAGCTAGTGGTGAATCAAATAGCAGGAATCTATAAAGCAAAGGATCCTAGTATGGCGAAATATCTAGACATGACGCAGACCATCATCAAAAGGTTTGACATCTTTTCTATACAACGCATTCCAAGATTGCAAAATGCTTTAGCAGATGTATTACCTAAATTAGCAACCTCGGAATGGGAGTTCACCACTCAAAGGATATTCCTGGAGGAGGTCGAACACTCCTGTTTAGATGCAGAACAATCCATCTTCGAAATTCCTCCAGTATCATGTGCATAGACGAAACTCCAAAGACCTGGATGACCCCTGTCGACACCCCATTTTGTCCGGACTATATTTCATATTGTAGACTCAACTCAGACCGGACATACGCTTCATGACGAAACCGCTGATAGTCAAATACGAGTCCAACTTAACTATCTTCTCAAATTATAACACAAAATTTGACTAAATTAGCGATGATATTCTGTTTCGACCGGCCGTTTTCTTTCTTCTGTATCCGCAACTCTTTTCTTAGCATCTGTGTTTGTCCAGAGGACAAAGCCGAAGCCAAATGTTAGCATTGCATTAACCGGTTAACGACTAATTGGGGTATGTAATGATGTTTTTTTTCAAAGTCAAATTGCTCATTTGGGAAGCGCATGACATTAACTAGTTAATGGATAAAAGAAGATGGCTATCAATTACAAGTAAGTGTCAACTTGCTAAATATGGTTGGTTAGGGGCCCAAGATATTAAATGTGGCAGTGAGCTTAAAATTTTTTTAATTAAGCAAGTATGGAACAAGTGATGGTGGGAGATTATAAAAGGAGCTTCATGTTCACTGGAGGAGAAGAGGGCTTAAAAAAAAAGAGAGAAAAAAAAAAGAAAAGAAAAAAAGAACAACAAAAAAAAGAAGAAGAAGAAAAGAAAACAGAAAGGAGGAGAGGAAGAGAAGGAGAGTGAGCTGGCCAGGGGAGTAGCTCGGCGTCGTCATCCCTTCCTCCCGCAACACCTCGACGTCTTCACCGGAGCGGGACACCGGAACGCCGGCGCAGAGCTCGCCGTCCCCACACAACGATTGTCCCGAACGCAACAACGCACCTATACACCTCAACATCACAGGTAACACTTTGAAAATCATATACTTGTTAACCCATCACAACTGGTATCCACCACGCCGCCGTGGCTTTGCCGGCGGCGAGCCACGGCGGCGAAAAAACGAAAATAAAAAAATACATAAACTTGCACCCTCGCCATAACTCTCTGTACAAACAACGAAACAAAATTTTAACATCACCAATGGATTTAGAAGCCCCGAAATCCCTAAGAATGACACGATTTTTGTTGAACGGGGCCGGTCGCCGAAACGCGGCCGATAATCGCGAACCCGAAAACTCGCTAAATGGAACTCGGACTCAATTTTTGACATTTCCATTGCGTCCGGAGGGTCGAAAACCCCCCGGGGGTTGCTCATCGGACGCCACCGCCGACAGCAAGGCGCCGCCGGCGGCGGCGACCGGGACGAGCGCGAGCTCGGCCGTGAGCTCGCGCTCGTCTAATTTAGACGATAACCCAATGGTTCGCGATCCGGGCGCGCTCGCGCGCCCGGACGCGCGGGGCTAAGCCCCGCGCGTGCAAACCCGAGCCACATTGGCTCGGGACCGGACCCATATGGTCCGGCCCAGCCCGTTTAGGGCCCAAATTGCTTTAATTTCGTTTTAAATAAATTTTTAATTAATTTTGATGGGTTATATACTTGTAGCCCGAGCATATATTCGGAGGTGTATACTTCCTAAATTTTTTATCTTTACGTATATACCATTTTATAAATAAATAATTGTATAAGAAATATTCCACGTTTAATAAAAATGAGTTATAGGTGTATACTTATAATTCACTTAATAATTAGAAAATAGAGGTGTATATTTCTTTTTCTAATTCACAATAAAAATTAAACGGGGCGATGAAGAGGAAACGAAACGGCGCTGAGCCCCAAACTAAAACAAATAATATTTTATTATTATTATTATTATTTTTTCAAATTATGCTCTTTAATCGAATGCATGCAAATAAAGAAAATATTGAAGCAAGACGATGGATATTGTCTTGATAAATATTTTTTTTTTTATTTGGATGCGTCTATCTAAAATGATTTAGAGGGTGAGGTGGATGCCGATCTCTTTTATTCATATTAGATAGATAATTAAATATTCATTTATTAAATAATAAATATGTGTTAAAATATAAATCCAAAATTATTTTAATCACTTATATAGAGTACCCTCTTTTTGAGGGGCGTTGTGGGGGTGTTCCATCTTCCCCACACGTAAACGACGAACGAGCCTTTGAATCTCGAATGTGCCTTATCCCGGTTTCCTAGATTTCCATTAAATATCTAGGTGGCGACTCCAACCCTTTTCCCTCTCCGGAGGAAGGTCGTCAACAGATGGCGACTCCGCTGGGGACCCGTCAGGCTCGTTTTAAGTGATTAAAATAATTTTAAATTTATATTTAACACATACAAATACATATTTAATTATTTTAATAAAGATGCCTTTGTATATATTTTATTAATGTTCTGCATTCATATATAACCCAGGGCATATGCCTATCCTATTTACCGGGACAATCGGAGCTTGCGTACAATGTACGTAAGTAGTCCGTAATGCCCGACCCCTTGTCCCAGCCAAGATGTTATCTGGGTACTACCCCGAGCTGATGTACTATGTGCATTGGTCGTCGAGAGGAACCCCAGCAATGACAGGCTATTAGATAAACCACTGGGATAGTCGGAGCTCGTGTACAATGTACACGGGTAGTCCGTAAGCCCAGACAACATAGGTACCCATAACATCCCTACCAGCATTTACGCATATTGATTTTTGCATTGCATATGGTGACTCAGGGCGTATGCCCATTCTATTTACCGGGATAATCGGAGCTTGCGTACAATGTGCGTAGGTAGTCCGTAAGCCCAACCTTTATAAATATTCATATCTAATCCCACATGCATAGCTTGAATTGGATTCATAATTTTTGTGGATATATATTTTTCCTTTAAAACACTTAAATATCACCTCTATTCGTCCAAAATCCATTCCTAACTCCTAAATTTAAAAAACAAAAAAAAAAAAAAATTATTATTCTTTCGCTCAAATATTTTCTACAAAAAAAATTCTTATTCGTTATTCTGCAACTTGAAATTTTCTTTTTCATTGACAATTAAAACTTATTTTTATAAATTCTTTACACTTTTTCAAATAACATTTCGTTTTAAAAAAAAAAAAAACAAAAAAAAATGAAACAGAAAATTTCTTCAAAAAAACTTGTGATTTTACTCAAATCCTACATTAATTTTTGTATTTCTCTTTTTTCAAATAAAAGCATTCGCGCACGCATCGCTGACACACGGTCAAGATGATTTCTCGAAGAGAAAGTCCGTATTTGCTCCGGCCGAGACGCAATACCTCTGCACCAATGGCTGATACTGATATGAACGAACAACTGAGAAATGAGAATAAGAACTTCGTAAGCAACTAGAGGACATGAGCAAACAACTGGAGCGTTTAACCTCGACTATTACGCTGCTCGTCGAACAAAGGGGCAATAATGTAACGGCTCAGCAAACAGGAGTTCCAAGCCCATCAATTTATGTACCTCAGGAAAGGCAAACGGCCCAGCAAATTTTATATGATCCTTACGGTTTACCTTCACAACCAGAGCCGAACCAATATGCTCCGCCGCAGTACGTCCAGCCAATCCAACCGGAAGCTCAAAAGGTGATACCTCCTAATCCTCCAATCGTATCAGCCACAGTTAACCCCGGAGAGCAACATGACTCTATGCCTTAGATAATCAGCCCATTGAGGATAAAGTGGAAACAATTTTGAATCGCTTGAATAGCTTGGAAGGTGCACGAGGAGTTATGGATCCTGCCCAATTCTGCATTGTCACGGACCTTGACATTCGGAAGGATTTTAAAGTTCCTGATTTTGAGAAATATGATGGAACAGACGACCCCCAAGTCCATATATCAATGTATTGTAGCAAGATGGGAGCATATCTCAAAAATGAGAAAATGATGATCTATTACTTCCAGGAAAGCCTTAAAGGTCCAGCGATTCGATGGTATTTGAACTTAAATAAAAACGAGATCAAGAGCTGGAAAGATCTGGCGAATGCCTTCTTAATCCACTATCAACATAACAGGGATCTAGCACCTGATAAATCTTCATTAAGAGTTTTGACTCCTAATAAGAATGAGAAGTTTCGCACTTTTGCACAAAGGTGGAGAAATCTAGCTGCCCAGATCACTCCTCCGATGACAGAAAAAGAACTGATAGATGAGTTTATGACGTTAAGCTGCCTGGATGATAAAATCAAAACTGTGTGTGCCGTTGCTTCCACCTTCACTCAATTAATCACTGCCGGTTTGAGAATAGAGATGGCACAAGAAAATGTCTTCAAATCACCAGATGATGCGAAGACCAAGAAGAAGGATAAAGAGGTGAACAATATTAGCGGGGCTAGTAATTTCAAACAGTCTTTATACCGAGTTCCCGCTCAATATCAAACATTAGTACATTACCAAGCACCACAGCAGAACTATCAATATCAACCAAATCGTCCATACCAGCAACACCAGCAACCAATATATCAACCACAACGAGTCAATCATACACATCAGATTCAGCAACAAGCTCCAGCCCAACAACTCCAGCAACATCGCCAATATCAAATTCCACGCGAACCTTTGCCCGTCCCTCAAGCAGAAATATTCAAACAGTTGGCTAAGGAAGGTATACTGCAGCCTATCCCCGCTCGGCAATTCACACCGCCATATCCAAAGTGGTACAATATAAACGCGTTCTGCGAATTTCACAATGGTGTTCAGGGCCATTCCACGGAGAATTGTTACATCCTCTGGAACAAAATATATGAATTAATGGATACCGGAAGGATAAAACTCAATCCTGTAGATACTGCAACAACAGCTACTCCAAACAACAACGATCCCACCAGTAATACTAGCGGAGGAATCAACGAAATCGATACAAGCTTATTCCAAGATGAATGATATTTAGAGAAGATGAAGCATCTCCGCAGTTGTTTGCTATTTTGATGGATATTTTCTTCTGCCAAGTCATGTTATGATCTATGTTTAGTTTATTTCCTGTCGTCATATGTGTTTAAATTTCATGTGTGGTCACATTTTGTCTTTTCAATAGACCACTCTAATTGGAATGAAGTTTTTGTAATGCAACTCTGGATGAATCTTGTTTAATCTCAAAATTGTCACATTTTCTCCGCTTAGCATGAACTTTTATTTTGTTATCATCTTTTCAATCAACATACAAGTTCTGCAGAATATAAAAATAATGCATGTTCTATGTTAACTTAATAAAAAGAAGCAACTGGTAACTTGTCTAAAAAAAAAAAAAAAAAAAAAAGAAAAAATATTGTATCCCCATCATATGTATGCACTTCGAGAAGAAAGAAATCGAGCAACTACTGTCAATGTTGGAACAAGCCAAGTGATTACCAAACAAGAATCAGGAACCATTATACAAAACTCAAAGAAAGAGTTATCTCAGATGAATTGAAAAGCTCATGTGAAAATGAGAGACGAAGAATTGCAATGAAAATATGATGTAGTTCAAAAAAAAAAAAGTGAAAAAAAAAGAAGAAAAAGAAAAAATCTACTCCGCTGCTTTAAGTTGCTCAGTAACTAGAAGTATTCATGAGCCCCATGTTTACTTTTATGTCAAACGGTAACTTTAGTATGAGTATGCAAAGCAACTTAAGTATATGTCTTATTGAGTAACCGGGTACCTTCATCATCAATGTCGGAATTCGCGTCAAAAGATAAGCTACAACTTAAGAAATGAAAAAAAGAGAGAGAAGAGAAGAAAAGAGAGAAAAAGACGAAAACAGAAGTTTGAAGAATCATCAACACTCCAACTGCATCATATGAACCAACAAAAATCTGGAAGAAAGGCTCATTGAGAATAACAGACAAAATTTCAGCGATCACTATTCATTCCAGCCATCAAAATTTCAAGAGAAAAACTTTCTTACCTACAACATCGGGACAAAGCTACGTGCAATCGCAAAACATCAAAGAAGTCAGCATGCACACAAAGGGGGTACTAAAAATCAAGCCCGCTAGGCTGAAAACTTGAAAAGGCAGCCTAGGCAAAACTAGCTAGGGCATGACAAGTTACTGAATCTTCTTATTTATTTTGTTAAACAAAGAACATGCATTCAAAAGGTGGCACTTTGCAGAACTCATATATATCACTTTCTTTGTTACTATACTATACATAATCAGCCTAACAAAATCTCTTACAAGCTCCGCTTTCTAAATAAGCCATTACATCATGAGCTCCACCCTCCAAAATAAGCTAAGTCCCATTAACTCCAATTCCAAAATAGCCAAATTAACCAAGCCCAAAAATTGGCCAATTTTATTATCAAATGAGATTCACTTACAAGTTGCATACTTCCAATTTAGAGGTTCAGACTTTAAGATTTTTTTTCGAAAATCTAAGAAAAGATCAACTTGTACTACATTTTGAATAGAAACACATATTATGACCAGTTATGATCTAAACAAACATTCGGCATGACTTGCATGAAAGAAAAACAAGAAGTCAAAGTGGAAGTTAAACTGGGACAAAATTTTTATACGAAAATTTTGGATTGATCAAGTGGCAAACATAAACTGCTGGTTCCGTCCACTATACTGGGGCAAATTTTTCTCTCGAAAAACTTTTAAGTACAGAATGCACATCCATGATCAACGATCCGCTTAAACCGGGGCAATTTCGGATGATGAAGTTAACAAGCGACAGCTCGCTCACTTCGATGAAGCAAATCCTGCGGCAAAACAACAATTAGACACTCCAACAAATCATCAATTTAACTGGGGCAAATTTTTCTCACGAAAAATTTTCAAAAATCCAACATGCAACTCAGAACGTTTGCTTGAACATGCCAGAAGGAACTCAAAGAAGAAAAGACATCAGGAAAAGTCGGATTGACCGAACACTCGCAAATAGCATATTTTGGTATAAAATCATGTCTCACAAAACTTTTTGAAAAAATTTTGGGTAATAAAACACCACTTTGATACGAAACTTTTTGACAAACAAAATTTGATTTCGCAATTCAATTCATTTTCACAAGAAGTTTTGACAAACGAACACTTTCCTTTTACATAAAATTTTTGACAATATCCACAATCTCATCTTTTCAAACATCAAACATGTTGATTTTCACAAGAAATTTTTTCTTGAAATCTTTTATATCAACAATCTCAAATACATAATGCAAACCCTAATATTTATCTTTCTCACGAGGCGTAGTTCTCGTATCATTCTCACGAGGCGTAGTTCTCGTGCCATTCTCACGAGGCGTAGTTCTCGTATCATTCTCACGAGGCGTAGTTCTCGTACATTCTCACGAGGCGTAATCCTCGTACCCATTTCACGAGGCATAGTTCTTGTACCCTTTCTTACGAGGCATAGTTCTCGTACTATCATTTTCACGAGGTGTAGTTCGCGTACTTTTTACAGATTCTGAGAAACAAATCAGATCTATAGTAAGTCCTGAGAAGCAAATCGGACTTATCTTTCCACATTCCGAAAAGCAAATCGGATTGTGTCCTCTTCAAATAATCTTACAATTCCACTTTCGAAGTCGACTGTACTTCAAAATTATCTCTGTCAAGAGACGACCGTTCTCTTGATCACAATTTCAAACTCACCCTTGAGTCGACTGTGCTCTTGGATCACTCCGAAATGGGACGACAGATCCCACGATTTTTAACTTTATCCTTGAAGTCGACTGTGCTTCAGGATCATCTCCGGTCATGAGACGACTGATCTTGTGATCCTAATTCAATCTTACCCTTGAGTCGACTGTACTCTTGGGTCATTTCTATCATGGAACGAATGATCCCATGATTATCAATTTATCCTTGAAGTCGACTGCACTTCAAGATCATCTTTATCATGAGACGACTGAACTCATGATCACAATTTCATACCCTTGAGTCGACTGTACTCTTGGGTCATCTCCGTCGTGGGACGACTGATCCCATGACTATCAACTCTATCCTTGAAGCCGACTGCACTTCAAGATCATCTTTGATCATGAGACGACTGTTCTCTTGATCAAAATTTCAATCTTACCCCTGAGTCGACTGTACTCTTGGGTCATCTCTGTTGTGGGACGACTGATCCCATGACTATTAGCTTTCTCCTTGAAGCCGACTGTGCTTCAGGACTATCTTCGGTCATGAGACGACTGATCTCATGATCACACTTTCAAAAATACCCCTGAGTCGACTGTACTCTTGGGTCATCTCTGTCGTGGGACGACTGATCCCATGACTATCAACTTTATCCTTTAAGACGACTGTGCTTCGGTATCATCTCCGGTCATGAGACGACTGATCTCGTGATCGTAATTCAATCTTACGCTTGAGTCGACTGTACTCTAGGGTCATTTCTGTCATGGGACGACTGATTCCATGATTATCAATTCATCCTTGAAGTCGACTGCACTTCAAGATCATCTTTATCATGAGACGACATATCTCATGCTCACAAACTCCAACAAACAAACAAGCCTTTCCTCTCTTGTCAAAAAAAAAAAGGAAGAAGAAAAGGCCCTTCCTCTCTTGCCGGACAAAATACAGTATCTCTTTATCTTTGCCCAATCCTTCTCCGAAGAATTCTACAAAGAGGGGCAACTGTCGACACCCCATTTTGTCCGGACTATATTGTCATATTGCAGACTCAACTCGGACCGGACATACGCTTCATGACGAAACCGCTGATAGTCAAATACGAGTCCAACTTAATTATCTTCTCAAATTATAACACAAAATTTGACTAAATTAGCGATGATATTCTGTTTCGACCGGCCGTTTTCTTTCTTATGATCCACAACTCTTTTCTTAGCATCTGTGTTTGTCCAGAGGACAAAGCCGAAGCCAAATGTTAGCATTGCATTAACCGGTTAACGACTAATTGGGGTATGTAATGATGTTTTTTTTCAAAGTCAAATTGCTCATTTGGGAAGCGCATGACATTAACTAGTTAATGGATAAAAGAAGATGGCTATCAATTACAAGTAAGTGTCAACTTGCTAAATATGGTTGGTTAGGGGCCTAAGATATTAAATGTGGCAGTGAGCTTAAAAAATTTTTAATTAAGCAAGTATGGAACAAGTCATGGTGGGAGATTATAAAAGGAGCTTCATGTTCACTGGAGGAGAAGAGGGCTTAAAAAAAAAGAGAGAAAAAAAAAGAAAAGAAAAAAAGAACAACAAAAAAAAAGAAGAAGAAGAAGAAAACAGAAAGAAGGAGAGGAAGAGAAGGAGAGTGTGCTGGCCAGGGGAGTAGCTCGGCGTCGTCATCCCTTCCTCCCGCAACACCTCGACGTCTTCACCGGAGCGGGACACCGGAACGCCGGCGCGGAATTCGCCGTCCCCACATAACGATTGTACCCGAACGCAACAACGCACCTATACACCTCAACATCACAGGTAACACTTTGAAAATCATATATTTGTCAACCCATCACAACTGGTATCGCACCACGCCGCCGTGGCTTTGCCGGCGGCGAAGCCACGGCGGCGGAAAAACGAAAATAAAAAAGTACATAAACTTGCACCCTCGCCATAACTCTCTGTACAAACAACGAAACAAAATTTTAATATCACCAATGGATTTAGAAGCCCCGAAATCCCTAAGAATGACGACTTTTGTTGAACGGAGCCGGTCGCCGAAACGCGGCCGATAATCGCGAACCCGAAAACTCGCTAAACGGAACTCCGGACTCAATTTTTGACATTTCCATTGCATCCAGGAGGGTCGAAAACCCCCCTGGGGGTCGCTCATCGGACGCCACCGCCGACGGCAAGGCGCCGCCGGCGGCGGCGACCGGGACGAGCGCGAGCTCGCGAACCCAATGGTTCGCGAACCCAATGGCTCGCGAACCCAATGGCTCGCGAACCCAATGGCTCGCGAACCCAATGGTTCGCGCGCCCGTAGGCGCGGGGCTATGCCCCGCGCGTGCAAACCCGAGCCACATTGGCCCGGGACCGGACCCATATGGTCCGGCCCAGCCCGTTTAGGGCCCAAATTGCTTTAATTTCGTTTTAAATAAATTTTTAATTAATTTTGATGGGTTATAGGTGTATACTTGTAGCCCGAGCATATATTCGGAGGTGTATACTTCCTAAATTTTTTATCTTTACGTATATACCATTTTATAAATAAATAATTGTATAAGAAATATTCCACGTTTAACAAAAATGAGTTATAGGTGTATACTTATAATTCACTTAATAATTAGAAAATAAAGGTGTATACTTCTTTTTCTAATTCACAATAAAAATTAAACGGGGTGATGAAGAGGAAACGAAACGGCGCTGAGCCCCAAACTAAAACAAATAATATTTTATTATTATTATTATTTTTTTTTTCAAATTATGCTCTTTAATCGAATGCATGCAAATAAAGAAAATATTGAAGCAAGACGATGAATATTGTCTTGATAAATTTTTTTTTTATTTGGATGCGTCTATCTAAAATATTTTAGAGGGTGAGGTGGATGCCGATCTCTTTTATTCATATTAGATAGATAATTAAATATTCATTTATTAAATAATAAATATGTGTTAAAATATAAATCCAAAATTATTTTAATCACTTATATAGAGTACCCTCTTTTTGAGGGGCGTTGTGGGGGTGTTCCATCTTCCCCACACGTAAACGACGAACGAGCCTTTGAATCTCGAATGTGCCTTATCCCGGTTTCCTAGATTTCCATTAAATATCTAGGTGGCGACTCCAACCCTTTTCCCTCTCCGGAGGAAGGTCGTCAACAACCCCAATAACTCGATTCCTGAGTGAGGGAGTCTTGCCGGAGGATAAACGGGAAGCAGAGAAACTATGTAAACATACCACACAATTCTTAATCATTAGAGGCCAATTATACGAGCGAGCATGCGCCGACCCCTGCTGAAGTGTGTCATCCCCCAACAAGGAAAAAGCGTCTTACAAGAAATATATAGCGAATATTGTGGAATACACATCAGTGGTCGAACACTCGCATAAAAAACTATATGGCAAGGGTACTATTGGCCCTCGAACAAACAAGATAGTGAGGAGCTGACGCAAAAAATTGAGGCATTCCAGAGGCATGCCAATTTCACACATCTACCTCCCGCAGATCAAATATTCATTAGTGGACCCTGGCCCTTCAACCAATGGAGAATGGATATAGTGAGACCACTACCGACGGAGACTCAAGGCCACAAATTCATCATCGTAGCAATCGAATACTTCTCCAAGTGGATAGAAGCAGAGCCATTCACAGCGATAACAAGTAACAAATGCTGGAAACTCTTTTGAAAAAATGTTATTTGCAGGTATGCCCTTCCTCAGATATTGATCACAGAGAATGTCACCCAGTCGAAAAGCGCAATCTTCGCAGAACAATATGAAAGATACAAAGTTGAACCGATTCTCATCGATATACCACCCCCAAAAAACGGGTTGGTGGAGAACGTTAACCGCACCATCAAATCAGGATTGCGATCTACCCTAGAGGAGAAAGGGGAAGCTGGTCTGATCTACTCCAAACAGCATTGTGGGCATACAGAACCACACATCGAAAGGCCACTAGAGAAACCCCTTTCAACTTGATGTACAATATAAAGCTATTCTCCATGTCGAAATTGGTGAGCCGACTCTCCGAACAGAGTGGGAGAACGCTGAGTCTAATGACGAGCAAAACAGAATTGAACTCGACCTTATCGACGAAAAAGGGGACGAAGTAGCTATCCGGGCAAAGGCGTATCAACATCAGATAGCTAAATATTATAATCGTCTAGTAAAGCCTGTGAATTCAAGAAAGGAGATTTGGTGCTGAAAAAAAAATCCTGGCATTCAAGATCAAAGTAACAAAAAACTAAACCCCAAATGGGATGGACCCTTCAAATCACTCAAATGAAAGGACATGGATTGTACAAGCTCAAACGTATGGACGGAACCATGGTTCTTCAAATCTGGCATGCGAGTAACCTGAAAAAAATTCTATCAGTAGTAAGCACAGGAAAAACACTCGCACACAGCCACCAACAAATAACAAAATACCAAAGTGCAACATCAAACACAATAACATTTGCCAAAGGGCCGAATGATGAATTAAAACCTTTGGCCCGAATCATACTTCGTTTACAATTTTACACCGGCAAAGCCAATAGAACTATGTATGACTTACATTGTAGGTGGAGGAGGAGGACCACTGACCGGGGCTGCCTAGTGTCAATAATGCAATCACGGGCTAGCAAGAGGTCTTCATGATCGGCGGAAGGGAACTGACGGAGCAACCGGTCAGACCAGACTTGGCGCGCAGCATTCAAATACAGGGAGACTGCCTGCTGCTCTGCCTGTTCCAGACCTGCTCTAACGCTCTCCGAAGCAGAGTGTTCAGCCTGAAGATAAGCCTGGAGATTATCCCGCTCAGCAATAACATCCTTCAACTGAACAACCAGCGTCTAAGCATATGCCTCAACGGCGGCCTTGGCAACTTCATGGGCAGAAGAGGAGAGGGCAACGTTAACCTGTAAGTGATTAATCTCAGCAAGAGCAGCGGCTTTCTCTTCCTCTAGCCCAGTGACCTTCGCCTTCAGAGCTTGCAGATGCTCATCCTTGGAAGCAACCCGGCCCCACATGGAAGTGTTCTCCCTCAGAGCGTTCGCCAGCTCAACCACTAGGGATTGCAGCTGAAGGAGGGTCCTGGCCAGTGCAGCCTGAGCTTCCCGTAGCCACCCGACAGACTGAAAGATAAATAAGTGCAGGTACTTAAACAAAAGTTGAAATGCTCACACAAATACAAGTTCAAGTGGAGCCGGACACCAACGCAGTCAGTGCCTGAATTTCAATCCACGCCAAACTATCGCGAACGCTGGCACCGGTCTCCTCGGCAGCACTTACAGGAATTGACGGCTCAGACACGGTCGACCGACCGGAAGTGGATGGCGCTGCCTCCTCTGAAGCAGCAGAAATAAAAACAGCTGGAGAAGCGGTGAACAACGATGCAGAAAGGGCGGAAGTAGAAGCGAAAGGGGAAGAGGTGGAAGACAATGGGGCCAAGTTCAAGCTTCTCAGAAGAGAAGCCCAGAGATTGGCCCGAGGGAGACAAGAAGGGGAACATGACACAGCGGCAATGGAAGAAGGAGAATTAGGAATAGAAGGGCTTACCGAAGTCAGAATAAGAGGAAAATAAGCAGTTGTGCCCATTTCAGTAGGCGGAGAAGATGGCAAATCAACTGAAGAACCGACAACAAGACCGGTGGGGAGAGTAGATGAAGCTATCTCAGCAAGTAGATGGGGGAGGTTCCCCAAAGGATCACCCTGTGACTTCTCCGGATCCTGTCGATCTGGAGAGGAAGAGGAAGAATGAATGTCAATGGAGCCTCCCGGCTCCGATGAGGTAGGAGGAGAAATGACGGAAGACCTCTGAAAAGAGGAGCGGGTCGGACGATGTCTCGGCGAGCGTGGTGCAGAGGCCTTCTTCCTCTTCAACTGACAAAGCTCGGCTTGTAAAACAGAGGTAATCAATACCCTAAACACTCCCTCAGACATTGATGTTACGTAGAAAGAAGTTCAACACAACTTACCGCGTGAGGAGGAGAAGAAGTCTATTCAGAAACAATAACAACAGTAGCAGTAGTAGCAGAAATAGAAATAACAGCAGCATTAGCAGAACCAGTGACTTCCACGGCAACAGGAGGAGCGGGGAGAGCGAGAGCACCAGAAGCACCCTCTTCTCATGAAGCCGGTGTAGGAGTAGAGCGAGCAGGAGGCTCAAGATCCGCAAGATTATATTCCGACTCCAAAGAAAGAAAAATAACAGGAGGAACAAATTAGGCGTCGGCTTTGGGTTCTCGTTCATTGGGGTCAACCCAAGAAAGCAAGCCAAGAAAACGTAGGGAGCGATAATCCATTCGTACGACATTGATCTGGCGAATGGGGGGAGTACCGTGAAAATTATTGATCGGCTCAAACCAGTGACGATTAACCCCGGCAAGAGGAGACGTCAAAGCAATCAAAGGCTCGCCCCACCCCGAGGCATATTCTTCCAGCCGTTGACGGGAATAGAAGTAAGGTAAAATAATTTATCTCTCCAGTTTTTGTGCTTGATAGGATACCCCACAAATATGGCACGACCCTTGTGGCGAGCAATGAATAGAACTATGACAATTCGACGCTGACATAGCGGATGTCAAAGAGATAGTAGAAGACCTCAACTGTGGGCTCAACATCAAAAAGCAAGGAATCATATAATCGCCCTCCAGGCATTGTGATATGATTCCGAGCCGAGATCAGTCGCTTATCAACCCAGCCGAAGTGTCGGGATGCTCAACCGAGGTGATGTCGGAAGACTCAGCTGAGTCGGGCAGATCAACTGAGTCGGGCATGATATCGGGTGTCGGAAAGGAAACGAACGCTTCACAATTTTCAGTCCCGAGCGGACCAATTACTAGATCACGAGCTCGGCAAGCCGAGGTGATACTTCACGGGCTAATTAAAAATATCTGGGCCGAGACAAGCGTAGCACCAGTTACCGAGCCATGCAACTTAATAACCATTCGAGTCCTTGAATCCGAGGCCGAGGTGAGCAAAACCGAAATGGGCATGGCCGAGGTGGGCATGGCCGAGGTGGGCATGCCGAGATAATCTTAGCCGGGGTCGTCTTGCCGAGACCACTACCGAGGTCGTCTTGCCGAGGTAGTTTTTAAGTTGACCTGGGAAGACGAAGCGCCATACGACATGAGAAGACGAAGCGTCTGAGACGGATTCCTGAGCACTTTAATTATTTAGAGACTAGTGCTAATCAATGCAGAATTTACTGTTTTAATTACTAGTTTTAATTACCGAGATGTCTAGATACAATGTATTTGAAATTTAACTCATTGTAACTTCTGTATAAATACCCGCATCAAGGATGAATGAAAGATCTTTTGGTTGATCAAAATTGTGAGTTAGAGAAACTCGTTGGTTCTTTTAGAACTTAGGACTTATCGGTTTGTCCGTGGCGTCCACCACCGAACTTATTAATCGATCTCTCGTAATCGATTGTGGCGTTCAAAGGCATATACCAAGGTTCTTACCTCTCTATAGGTAACGGGTCGAGGTGCCTGGCATATTCCAAGGTTCTTGCCTCTTTATAGGCAACGGGTCGCGGAGCCAACCCCACGGGAAGTTATCCAAGTTATATTTATTTTATCTTATTTTCTTATCTACCTGAATGTACCTAGATAGATCTGAGTAGCTTCGGCTAAAGTCGTTATTTCCGCACCGTGATCGTATCATTTGGTATCAGAGCTCAGTTTCTAGGTCAGGTGTGTTATTTTCGTTTTTGAAAAGTTTGCATTCAGTTTCGGCAAAGTTAAAAAAAAAAAAAAAAAAAAAAAAAAAAAAAAAAAAAAAAAAAAAAAAAAAAAGTTGTTTGGTTTGGCAATTTAAAAGATCTTGTTTTATTTGAACATTGGAATTTTGTTGGAATCTGAAAATCCGAAAACCGAAAGGAGAAGTTTTGAACTTAGTTTTGTTTTTGATCCTCACAAAAGAATACACAGATTGTTTGGTGATTTCTTGGTGGATTGTTATTCGGAAACTCACTTGTCCCTAGTTCGATAAGAACCTACCGAGAATTTCTCAAGAGTGGTAAAAGGCAGTGTGGTGAGCACATTTGAGGGTAAAAGCCGTTGAGTGCACCACGAGTGTTCGGAGTGAAATCCACGTGAGGGAGTGAGCGAGGTATTATTATTCTAACCATTTCTTTGCAGGATCATGTCGCAAAATTTGGAGAACTCCAACAGACTGGAAGAAGCTGATCCCAAACTCCTGATGGAAGCAATGATGGGAGAAATGAGACGGATGATGGCACCGATACAGGAGCGATTAGATCGGTTGGAAGAAGCGCGGCCGAGACCACCTCATCGTAACCAAACAGCTCGTAGACAAGACGAAAATCAACAAAGGCTTCTCCGAGATGAAGATTTTGATTCTTTCAGTGAAGATTTGGAAGAGGAGGAAAACTACCGAGGTGATCACTACCGAGGTAATCGCAACCGAGGTGTTAGAGATCGGGACAACAGACACCGAGATAACCGAGATCGAGAAGACAACAATCTCGGTAATATCAAATTAAAAATCCCAGCATTTTCAGGAAAGAACGATCCCGAGGCATATCTGGAGTGGGAAAAGAAGATCGAGTTAGTATTTGATTGCCACCGATATTCGGAGCTCAAAAAGGTAAAACTCGCTGCCATTGAGTTTACTGACTATGCTATAGTGTGGTGGGATCAGTTTAACATCAATAGGAGGAGAAGCGGAGCTCGTCCAATTGAGACTTGGGCTGAGATGAAAGAAGTAATGAGAAAGCGTTTCGTGCCGAGTCATTACTACCGAGGTCTATATCAGAAGTTGCAGGACCTCAAGCAAGGCAGCCGAAGTGTGGAAGACTATTACAAGGAGATGGAGATCACTATGATCCGGGCTAATATTGAAGAAGATCGTGAGTCTACAATGGCGAGATTTTTGAGTGGGCTTAACCGAGACATTGCTAATGTGGTGGAGTTACAACATTACATCGAGCTGGAAGATATGGTGCATGTCGCTATCAAAGTGGAGCATCAGCTCAAGAGGAAGGGTACATCGGCGAGACCGAGTCCGAGTTCGAACTCCTGGAAGTCGAACTACCCGAAGAGGGAAGAGAAACCACAAGCGAGCAAACTCAAGACTTCGGTTCCCGAGGTCAGTAAAAAGGTTAGCACATCTACCCCCGAGACTAAGAACCGAGATATCAAGTGTTTTAAATGTCTGGGTAGAGGACACATTGCCAATCAATGTCCGAACCAAAGGGTTATGATACTGCTTGAGAATGGCGAAATCGAGACTGATGAGGAGGATGAGACTACATCTATGCCGCCTCTAGAGGAAGATGAGGCGAAGAATACCCTGCTCAGGGAGAACTACTAGTGACCCGCCGAGCTCTCAATATCAACAACACTGATGACACCGAGGTGCAACGGGAGAATATATTCCATACGCGATGCCATATACAAAATAAGGTATGTAACATGATTATTGATGGTGGGAGTTGCACCAATGTAGCTAGTACTTTGTTGGTTGAGAAACTCGGGTTGCCGACAAGCAAACATCCCCGACCTTACAAACTACAGTGGCTGAATGATAGTGGTGAGGTCAAGGTTAACCGACAAGTTCGAATTCCGTTCCGCATCGGAAAATATGAAGATGAAGTGACATGTGATGTAGTGCCGATGCAAGCTGGTCACATACTGTTAGGCCGACCCTGGCAATTCGACCGACGTGCGTCACATGATGGCTATACCAACCGATATTCCTTTACTTTCAAGAAACGGAACGTCATTCTAGTACCTTTGACACCAAAGGAGATTCATGAAGATCAGATGAGAATTCAACAACAAGAGAGAGAGAAGAGTGAAAAGAGTGAGTTAGCGAGTGAAAAAGAGAGAGCAGTGAGAAGAGTGTGAGAGAAAATAAGAAAGCTGAGGTAAAAATAGAGAGAAAGAAAAATTTTTATGTGGGAGAAGGATCAGTAAGAAAGGCTATGAGTGCAAAACAAGTGATGATCCTATTGTATTCAAGGAAACATGCCTTGACACTAACCAATTTAGCACTTCGTTGCCAGTTTCTGTTATTTCTTTATTACAGGAGTTCGGTGATGTACTACCCGAGGAGATTCCCCGAGGTCTACCCCCGATACGCGGCATTGAACATCAGATCGACTTCGTACCTGGAGCTGTTATTCCGAATCGTCCTGCATACCGAAGTAACCCTGAAGAAACCAAGGAACTGCAGAAGCAAGTTGCTGAACTAATGGACAAAGGCTATGTTCGAGAAAGTATGAGTCCGTGCGCGTCCGGTAATCTTGGTACCAAAGAAGGATGGAACTTGGCGTATGTGTGTGGACTGCCGAGCTGTCAACAACATCACGGTAAAATACCGACATCCCATACCTCGCTTAGATGATATGCTAGATGAACTGTATGGAGCATGCTTATTTTCTAAAATAGATCTGAAAAGTGGCTATCATCAAATACGCATGAAAGAGGGTGATGAGTGGAAAACAGCCTTTAAAACTAAACATGGTTTATATGAATGGTTAGTTATGCCTTTCGGTTTGACTAATGCACCTAGCACGTTTATGAGATTGATGAACCATGTACTGCGAGCTTTCATAGGAAAATTTGTTGTTGTTTACTTTGACGACATTCTTGTATACAGCAAAACTTTGTCTGATCATGTAGAACACCTTAGGAGTGTGCTGATTGTACTTCGGGATGAAAAATTGTATGCTAACCCGAGCAAGTGCACTTTTTGCACCGATAAGCTCGTTTTTCTTGGTTTTGTTGTAAGCTCCCGAGGTATACAAGTCGATGAGGAGAAAATCCGAGCTATTCAAGAATGGCCGACACCGAAGTCCGTTACCGAGGTCCGAAGCTTTCATGGACTTGCTAGCTTCTACCGACGTTTTGTTAAAGACTTCAGCAGTATTGCCGCTCCTTTGACCGCGGTTATCAAAAAGAACATGGAATTTAAATGGGGAGACGCGCAAGAGAAAGCTTTTCAGATCTTAAGGGAAGTTTAACTCAAGCCCCTGTTCTTGTTTTACCTGATTTCTCTAAATCATTTGAAATTGAATGCGATGCATCTGGTGTAGGTATCGGCGCTGTGCTGATGCAAGAAGGAAAACCTGTTGCATATTTCAGCGAGAAGTTAAATGGGGCGACACTAAACTACCCGACGTACGACAAAGAGTTATACGCCCTAGTCCGAGCACTGGAGACTTGGCAGCACTACCTCCTACCCAGAGAGTTTGTGATTCACACCGACCATGAGTCGTTGAAGCATATCCGAGGTCAGCACAAACTGAACAAGAGACATGCACGATGGATGGAGTTCATTGAAGCATTTCCATATGTCATCAAATACAAGAAAGGTAAGGAAAACATAGTGGCTGATGCGCTTTCGCGGAGGTATGCTTTAATTTCTACTCTCGATGCAAAATTACTGGGTTTTGAGCTTGTAAAAGAACTGTATGAATCTGATTCTGACTTTGCTGAGAATTTTAAGCTTGTGAAAATACTGCGGTAGATAAGTATTACCGACATGAAGGGTTTCTTTTTAAAGAGAGAAAATTGTGTATTCCAAACTGTTCTATTCGAGATCTGTTAGTTAGGGAATCACATAGTGGAGGATTAATGGGACATTTCGGAGTAGTTAAGACATTGGCTATGCAAGAACATTTCTATTGGCCACATATGAAACGGGATGTTGAACGAATATGTAGTAGGTGCGTGACCTGTAGACAAGCTAAATCTCGTGTGCAACCCAATGGTCTATACATGCCCTTACCGATACCTCAGGCACCCTGGACTGACATCTCTATGGACTTTGTATTAGGTTTGCCGAGATCCAAATTTGGCAAAGATTCTATTTTTGTGGTGGTGATCGCTTTTCTAAAATGGCACATTTCATTCCTTGTAGTAAAACTGATGATGCATCTCATGTTGCTGATTTGTTCTTTAAAGAGATTGTTAGATTGCATGGTATGCCTAGAACAATTGTTTCTGATCGAGATGCTAAATTTTGAGTTATTTCTGGAAAACCTTGTGGTGCAAGTTAGGAACAAAATTACTTTTCTCTACTACGTGTCATCCACAAACCGACGGTCAAACTGAAGTTGTAAACAGGTCTTTATCACTTTACTGCGTGCTGTAATTAAAAGTAATCTTCGAAGTTGGGAAGAATGTTTACCACATGTTGAATTTGCATATAATCGAAGTGTTCATTCTGCTACTAAATTTTCGCCATTTGAAATCGTATATGGGTTCAATCCTTTAACTCCTTTGGATCTAACCCCTCTGCCGATGTCTGAGCATGTCAATTTGGATGGAAAGAAAAGGGCCGAGGTAGTTAAACAGATTCATGAGAAGGCGAGGAGCAACATTGAAAGGCGAACCGAGCAGTATGAAAGAAGAGCCAACAAGGGCCGTCGAAAATTGAGATTTGAGCCTGGAGATTGGGTATGGCTGCATTTGCGGAAGGAGAGGTTCCCTGCGCAAAGAAAATCAAAACTGTTACCACGGGGAGATGGTCCATTTCAAATTCTGGAGAGAGTTAACGACAATGCATATAAATTGGATCTACCGGGTGAGTACAACGTCAGTGCTACCTTCAACATTACTGATTTATCTCCTTTTGATGTAGGTGCAGATTTGAGGACAAATCCTTTTGAAGAGGAAGGGAATGATACGATCCCAAGCCGAGATCAGTCGCTTATCAACCCAGCCGAAGTGTCGGGATGCTCAACCGAGGTGATGTCGGAAGACTCAGCCGAGTCGGGCAGATCAACTGAGTCGGGCATGATATCGGGTGTCGGAAAGGAAACGAACGCTTCACAATTTTCATTCCCGAGCGGACCAATTACTAGATCCCGAGCTCGGCAAGCCGAGGTGATACTTCACGGGCTAATTAAAAGTATCTGGGCCGAGACAAGCGTAGCACCAGTTACCGAGCCATGCAACTTAATAACCATTCGAGTCCTTGAATCCAAGGCCGAGGTGGGCATGGCCGAGGTGGGCATGCCGAGATAATCTTAGCCGGGGTCGTCTTGCCGAGACCACTACCGAGGTCGTCTTGCCGAGGTAGTTTTTAAGTTGACCTGGAAGACGAAGCACCATACGACATGAGAAGACGAAGCGTCTGAGACGGATTCCTGAGCACTTTAATTATTTAGAGACTAGTGCTAATCAATGCAGAATTTACTGTTTTAATTACTAGTTTTAATTACCGAGATGTCTAGATACAATGTATTTGAAATTTAACTCATTGTAACTTCTGTATAAATACCCGCATCAAGGATGAATGAAGGATCTTTTGGCAGATCAAATTTGTGAGTTAGAGAAACTCGTTGGTTCTTTTAGAACTTAGGACTTATCGGTTTGTCCGTGGCGTCCACCACCGAACTTATCAGTCGATCTCCCGTAATCGATTGTGGCGTTCAAAGGCATATACCAAGGTTCTTACCTCTCTATAGGTAACGGGTCGAGGTGCCTGGCATATTCCAAGGTTCTTGCCTCTTTATAGGCAACGGGTCGCGGAGCCAACCCCACGGGAAGTTATCCAAGTTATATTTATTTTATCTTATTTTCTTATCTACCTGAATGTACCTAGATAGATCTGAGTTGCTTCGGCTAAAGTTGTTATTTCCGCACCGTGTTCGTATCACATTGGGAATCAGTTGTGTGGGAGCCAGATGGTAGCGGTAGAGAAACAACGTCATGAAAGGGAAGAATGGGAGTCCTATGCCAGTGAGAAGGCAACCAGCGTAAAGACGGAACTCACTTGCTCGAGATCGGTGAGCACGATCAGAGGTACCTGGTCACCGAACAATATACTCTCGGTAGGGATATGGTTGGAGTGACGGAACTCCAGCACCTGCGCTTCAGTGAGGGTGCTCCGAGTGTTGTACACGCTAGTAGTACCGCTGTGACCGGCGCGAGAGGAAGATGCTATGGAGGACGCTCAGGAAAGCAAGAGGCTCAAGGAAGCAGGAAGTGCAGGAAAAAAATTCGAGGGGACGAGAAAGAAGATGAACAGTCGAAAAGGTAACTGTAAATGGGAGAATGTAAACTATATTTATGATAGTGATGATGAAAATCATAACCAATTCTTGAGAAAATCTTCGGTGGTTACAAAAATTTCTAGCTATAAAAGGCATAACAGCAAACACGCTCGCCTCAACCAATAAGCATAAGATTTGCATGGGAGAACGTGCACTGGAGCAGTATCAAGAAAATCGAATGACGGTTCACGCAGAAGAAGACGACAAGAAGAGGAGAACAGTTCCAATCGTCTCTGCAATGATCAGAACTAGTCCGGGAAGAATGACTCGCAGTCAAACATAGCGAAATACTTTGAGGAAGAACAATGAATCATTTTTCTTCTGAAAATTGCCAAAGGCAATATAGTAGCAGTAGGGAGAGAATGCAATCGCGAAAAACAGCCAAAGAACATTTCGAAACACTTCTATAAAGATCTTCCAAACTGGGGGGGCTTATGATGGAGTGGCGATTAAACCAAGGGCAAAGCGTTATCTGCTGTTAATGGCAACTTAATACGGTGACTCAATATTTCTTATTTTGAGGAGGCGGTTATCTAATTAGAAGCAAAGAATTTAGGGTTTAGGGCGGCTAATTCATACATGTATATATATACTTAGAATCTAGCCCTCGAAAGAGAGATCTTGTACTCGGCTATCTCATATCTGGCATAGTAACAAAGAGCGTTCTCCCTCCCATGGACGTAGGCATCTTCGCAGAACCACTAAAAAATCTATGTGTTTTGTGATTGCTTTTCCGTTCATCGTAATCTTATTCCTAAATTTAATAAACCCTGAACCATCACTGTTGTTGGTTAAGTATATATTATTTGGGCACTAATATGTATAAGACCATTTAATAGTTGCTGGTGCTAACTGTTATTGATTACTATTAGAGTGTTGATGAAAATTGTTGCTACAATTCATAGAGTGTTAATTGTTGTTGCAAGTGGTAGTCGTGTTACTGCTAGTTGTACTAGTTGCTGGTTGTGACGGTTGTGCTGGTTGATGGTTGTGCTGCTGTTGCTGGCGCTGGTGCTTGGTGTTATTGCTGATTATACTGTGCTGTTGGATGAGTATAATGTTATTCTATGCATTGTGGATTGGAGATATATATTTATGTTGTGGTACTTATGCTCAATGATTATTTAAAGTGCCCGATGATTAAAACGTTGCAGGGCATTCTAAAAAGATATTGTACTGGAACATAATTTGTGCATAAGTGCTGGGCAGCAATAATATTGCATCAAGATGTTGAAAATCTATTTTGTTCTCACTATATTAGTATTGGAGCATAATTGGTTTACATTCTCAAATGAAAACACTAATCCAACGATGTGATTCATGCAAAGTACTAGGGGTTCTAGATAATTCATCATTTCTAGCATTTCATTACGTAAAATATGGGTACTTTTTCATTGTTTGTTATTTTGCAGAATGTACGGTGTAATGGAAAGATGACGCATCTACAACGTTCGGAATTCCAAATTATCATATATTGTAATAGTTTGATTTTTTTCTTTTTGGCTTTTTATTCATGTATATTTATAAACAAATGAGTTGTACATATATTGTAATACATGATCATCCAATAAATTATAGTCTATTCCAAAAAAATATTATTGTGCATTTTTTTATTTCCATCTTTATAAATAGTAAAAGAATACAAATTCACATTTAAATAAGTCACATATATAAACTCAAATACAAAATAATTATATATTATTAACAATATTAAATTAAATTATACATAATTTTTATCTCAGTTCATATTAATCAAGTAAACAATCAAATTATTTTATAGCTTCACTTCCAACATCGAATAAATAATAAAATTACATTTAAGCCCCTACTTCAAAATTTTAAGTAAATCAAAAAATTCAAAACATTTTTTAACCACTTTTCACTGCACATTTTATCTAATTTTTAGTTTTCACATTTTATTTATTTTTTAGAATTCTGCGTGAAACAAATAGAACGCAACTGATCTCCCCGGGCCAACAGCCCCAATTAGCATTCGTCTGCTTCGCTCACCATCTTTACGCCGTTCCGCGTCCGATTCTCTTGTTTCATAACTGTCTCACTCGCACAGTCGCGCTCCACTAACAGCCCCACATCCCCAATTCGCAATCGCCACCGTCGCGCGCCACCGTCGACGCCCTCCATCGAAACCCTAATATTTCCCCTAATATTCCCAATTTCCCCGCCGAATTCGCGCAATTGACGGACCACCCGAGCTTTTCCGCCACCGGACCTGCGATGTCAGATCCGGCGGTGCCGGCATGGTTGAAGTCTCTGCCTCTGGCTCCCGTTTACCACCCGACGGAGACAGAGTTCGCTGATCCTATTGCCTTCATCATTCCCGAATTGAGCGCGAGGCCCGCCGCCTTCGGCATCTGCAAAGTCGTCCCTCCGCTCCCCAAACCCTCCCGAAAATTCGTCGTTGCAAACCTCAACGCGTCCCTCTCTAAATCTCCCGATCTCGGCCCGGTCGCCGCTCCTCCTCCCCCCTCCTCGTCCGCCGCTGCCGTCTTTACCACCCGCAACCAAGAGCTCGGCGCCTCCCACCGCGCTTCCCGGCCCCACATGCAGGTGTGGCAGAGCGGCGAGGTCTACACCCTCGATCAGTTCGAGGCCAAGTCTAAATATTTCTACCGGTCCCAGCTATCTAGCTACAAAGATGTCACTCCCTTGCTTATTGAATCACTTTTCTGGAGAGCTGCTTCTGATAAGCCAATCTATATTGAATACGCCAACGATGTTCCTGGCTCAGGTTTTGCTCCCCCGGAGGCTCCTTTGAGAAAGATCTACATTTCCCACCGCGGAAAGAGGAAACGCTCGGTGGAGCCTACCAAAGTACCTGCTGAATTGGAGGGCACTGCAGGTTGGAAGCTCTCCAATAGCCCATGGAATCTTCAAGTGATAGCGAGATCCCCTGATTCACTAACTCGGTTCATGCCTGATGACATCCCTGGTGTAACCTCACCTATGGTCTACATTGGGATGTTGTTTAGTTGGTTTGCTTGGCATGTGGAGGATCACGAGCTCCATAGCTTGAACTTTCTACATATGGGTGCTCCAAAGACATGGTATGCAGTACCCTGCGAGTATGCGGCTGCTCTGGAGGAGGTGGTCCGCGTGGAAGGTTATGGAGAGAGCGTTGACCGGCTAGGTAGATTGTGCCTCACTTGCATCCTGGTATTGAAATTTGTGTGCTTGTTTTAGATATGAATGGGTGTCTGTTTGTATTTCAGCTGCTCTTGGAATGTTGGGGGAAAAGACCAATATATTATCACCTGAGGTTTTGGTGGGATCGGGTATTCCGTGCTACAGGTGAAGTCCAGTTTCAACTTGTATGTATTTATGGCTGTTTCAGTTTCTAGGTTTTCTTTCATTGGTATTGTTGGGATTAATGGTTAACTTGTTTTGGCTTCAGATTGGTTCAACACCCTGGCGAATTTGTGGTGACTTTTCCTAGAGCATACCATATAGGATTCAGCCATGGTAATTCTTTCTGACATATGTAGTGCAATCAGTTTGTTCTTATCGATTTGTTTGTTATAGCTTACTCAATAATTAATTTCTTTGTTCTTTTTTTTGTTTGCTCGCCGAAATAGGCTTCAATTGTGGGGAAGCTGCTAATTTTGCAACTCCGAGATGGTTAAATGTGGCAAAGGAAGCTGCTGTCAGAAGAGCTGCCATGGATCACCTACCTATGCTATCCCATCAACAGCTGTTGTACATGCTAACTATGTCGTTCATCTTCAGGTTAGATCATAACTGATGTTTCTTGGAATTGGCTTGATATTTATACCTTTAAATGCCTTATTTATCCTGCTACTTGTTAGTTTTCTTTTCAAGTGGGTGAGAATTTTGTCTTGGTCCTATAGCTTTGTATGATATTGGTGAATCATTAGAAGTTACACACAGTGAACTAGAGTTATCTCAAATTTTCTGCATATGCCGCCATCTCTCAAGATTGTTTAATTAAAATATTGCACTCTTTCTGAAAGTGTTAACAGATACATTAGTAACCCATATCATAGTTCATGATTGATTCTTGTCCATCAGCTATAATACTAATGCTTTTAGTAAGCAGCTACTTATTTTATATTATGTGTAAGATTCTAGGAACACTGACATAATTCGACATGGTCATTAGAGATATCTGTAACTTGAACCTTTTAAGACTAAATGGTGTTGGTTCATGACAAGTTTTTCCTAGAGCTTCTTGCATTAAGTGATGAACACAATTCTATCAAAGATATAGCTTGCTATTTTATTTCACTTAATATGTATTGTGAAAACAGGAATAACTACCTTATATGGACTTACATGTGTGCATTCCACCCCCCCCCCCCCCCCTCTCCTTAAAAAAAAAAAAAGAAAAAATATTTGTCAATACGATTTCGAGAACTAGGAAAAGATAATAGAACTAAAGTTTCTGAAGGTATACTTATTTTGGTGTGATGCTTATTTTTTGCAAGTATAGTTGTTATTTGTAGGTTGCACAAACATTGAACAATTACTTCTACGTTATGCTGTTAGGTTTAGGCCATATTAGGAGATGATATCCTCCCATTGCAAGCAGTAATAACCTGCATGCTGATATTCTCGCGATTCTTCCATGATTTCTAATTAGCCAAAATTCTTATGTAATTCTTAGTTTTATGATTTCTGGATTCTTATATTGGTGTCCAAGCATTCTTTGAGTGGGCACCTAATCCTAATTTTTTCTCCAGTTTGAATATGCTGGAATTATTTTTAATGCCAGAGTTCCTAGAGAACTACTTGTATGTGTCGGAGTTCGCGGCTGAGGGACCGTATGAAAGAAGAAAGAGAATTGTTGATCAAGAAAGAATTTTTGACTGATTTGATGAGTGAAAATCGTTTATTATGCATTCTACTTGAAAAAGAATCAACTGTAGGTGTTGTATTGTGGGACCCTGAGTTGCTGCCAAACCAGTCTCATATACCGCAATCATGTTCCATTTCGTTGAACCTCAGAGCAAATGGATCTTCTGAAGTTGGTGACAAACGATACAATTTAGATGAAAGACAAGGTGACAAACCAGGCGATCATTCTGTGGAGAATAATCAGAAAGCCTCTGACTCCCTCAGTGAGCCAGTCTGTGGTGGTATTCGTTGCCTTAGCACTGAAGGGAGTGGTTGCCAGCAAATTGACATAAAATCTGATTGGGAACCACTAGAGGGACTATACACTGGTGAAGATGATTTACCATTTGGTTTGAATGTTGATTCGGGATCCTTGGCATGTGTTGCTTGTGGGATCCTTGGATACCCCTTTATGGTTATTGTACAGCCTTCTCCAGCAGCAGTAAAGGAACTTCTCCAAGCAAACTGTGAACCATCCTGTAAAAAGCAACCAACATTAGGGGCTCTACAACTTAGCTTACCTTCATGTCATGCAAAAGCGTTAAAAAGATTTGATTCAGGTAATCAGCATTTTGAAAATATTTTTGGTTGATGTTTGTGACACACTGCCATTGCTTACCATTGTGTCATAATAGATGCTTTTCTCATGATAGTGTATGTTGATCAACATGAAAACAAGTTATATTTAGATTCTTTCTTTTTGTTTTGTGAGAGGGAAGGGGGGGAGGGGTTTGAAACACTTGGACTGCGTTATATGTCATCTCTGGCGGGTATATTACTCATGTTAGATTGCTACATGACTTTAGCTTATGTAGAAGACTTTGTTAGATTTGCTAAAAGCTCATTGGTGGTTCTGACAAAAGAAAATAAAAATAAAGCTCATTTGTGGTTCTTTAAGGTGTATGTAACATCGTATGAGGAACCTGATTTGGAAATTGTGCTAATCATTCTGAGTACTTGAACTCCAATGTGGCTAACTGCTTCTGCTCCATGACAAACTAACTATTTAACTCTACTATGGCTTAGATTCCACTTGCAAATTACCTGAGGAATCTAATGGTGAAGTTCATGGCACAAGAGATGACAGTGGCATTTGTGGTTCTGAAGCACTTAAAACAATACAACCAGCTGATGAAAATGCGGAACCTGTCCTGAGTCATCAGATCAATTCAAATAAATTGGATAATGCTTGCATATCTTCAACTACTGCATCCACAAGGACCTGCCCTCCAATGAATTCTCTTGAGGACCATGACAATGTTTTGAACGCAGGGTGAGTATGATGAGGAATTTAACCATCCTGTGAGACAGAATGGCATCCCTTTTTGCTTCTTAAGACAAGCCATGGAAATATTGGATGATTCAACATTCATGCTGTTGCAGGTTGAAGGTTTCCAGAGAAAGCATCCCTGTGAATTCTAGAAAGACATCCAACCAGGATTTAAGTAGCACCACCATCATGGAACCATTAGAAGAAGCAGATAATCTACTTCCCTCTACGAATGTGAAAAGTACATGCAAGGGTAATAAATGGGACATATCTAATAACTTCACAAGACCGAGGGTGTTCTGTTTGGAGCATGGTCTTGAGATCGAAAAGATGTTGCATTGCAAAGGTGGCACACGCATGCTTATCATTTGTTATTCAGGTGAATATTTGAAGTTTTTGTTCATTACCTGAGATAGCTATAGCAATTTAATTAAGTTGCTCCAAGATTTATCTAATTGTTTACAGTGCTTAGATAGTGTTTTATGTCATTGATTTTCTTCTTTATCGTCTTTCTCAATTTAATAAATTGTCATTATTGAGGTCTTTCTTGAATGGTGGAGAATAATGCTATTGATTAATGGAGTACCTGATACTTTAGCTTTATTTTTAGGTAAATCTTTATGTCTGGTTAGTTAGCAAGCAGCTCATTTGCATCTTTGAGCATTGTCAATATTAGGTGACTTGGCATTTCTTCTGAGGGACTAATTTAAGTAGCAACAGTTGGAAGAATTATAAGTGGCATATACATTAATTTGGCTTGGTGTAAGGCAAGGAAGCAAGTAAAGCTGGATTAAGGTGGACTTGGTGTGGAATACAAACTGTTTGATTCATCACTCTGGTTGTGCAATGGAAAAAGCTCTCTAGTTCCTAGTGGCTCTTGGTAAGCAGAACCTGCACATTGAGCCCTTTAAGCAGGTGTTGCAGCAGAGGTCACAAATCACAATCTCAATACATTGTCAATGAACTTGAAACGCTTAGATGACCTACACCTTCTCCTAAACAAAAAATTAAATCAAAAGTTCCAAAAATACGTATCTGAGTGGAAAACATTTAAGGTAGTGTTGCCTAAGCTGTCAGACAGTTCTGTGCCAAACTTTCTGTTTACAAACGCAATGTCTGGAAAAAATGATTCTCATAAGACATGAAAGTAATGAGTGACATGCAAGAGTGATCATATTGTATACAAAGGAATGCAAAGGAATTCACATCTAATCATATCTACTAATTTCCCACAGACGTTAAAAGCTTGCTTATGATAATCTGGGTTACTATTGACTGTAGATATTTCCTTTCTATCGTATTGCTTGTCTGAGTTGTTATCTGAAAGTGCAATTAATTTTTTGCTCATGTTCACTCTGGCAATACGTCAGGCCATCTTTTTCTTGTAAAGATTTCCTTTTCAACAATCTCGTTATGGGTATGTACACTGATGGCTGTTAATATAGATTATCCGAAGATCAAAGCACAAGCGACGGCCGTTGCGGAAGAAATTGCTTTTCAATTCAAGTTTGAGGATATTGAAATTGAGCATGCATCTACGGAGGATCTTGGTTTGATTAACATCGCGATTGATGATGAAGGCTGTGATGGTGAAGATTGGACCTCAAAGTTAGGGGTTAATCTTAAATATTTTGTTAAGCTTAAAAAGCAGTTATCCAATGAAAGGAATCCTTCACTTTCTCTAAATGGAATATTTTCCAATCTCAATCGCATTACTTTTGCCTCCGACATGAACTGGCAGTCTAAGAAAAGTCGTACTTCAAAGGTTTTTTCTTCCAGCGAGAGTGACTCAGTAAAGGAGAAGCATGAGTTAGTAGCAGGAAGCACTAGTGCTGCTCCAACAGATATTATAGTTTACGAAAGACGTACACTTAGAAAGCTTCATGGGATCCTAGGAAAGGACATCATCACGATGTTGGAAACTGATAATAAAAGGACAGGTAACAGGAACAGTTGTAATACAGTTTGTCTTCTGGAGCATTCTATCAAGGATAAAGGGGCAAGAGTTTCTAGTGACCGTGTCAGTACATCAGGAGGCATCCAAGCTGATTTAACCGCGAAAGGGTTGATACTGGAGAGTCCCGTTGATTTTCAGCCTCCAGGACAACAGAATACCCAAATACGATCAGTTTATGGTAATAAGATACAAGTCAAACCTTTATTGGAAGAATCTAAGTTAATGGATGTGGAGGTCAATTATCTGAATTTGGAAGTGTTTCGTGATGATTGTGGATTGGAGGTTCAAGAGAAGCCAAAATTTTTTAGTAAATGCAAGGTTGAGGGACTTTATGATATTAATGTATACTTCGAAAGCAAGTCTAAGATATGTACCCAGACTTTTAATAGTGCAGGGAAGCAGCAGGATGCCCACTTTAAAACGGGTGAGAATCTCCAGTCTGATCTTCATAAGATAGGAGAAGTATGCTCTAGATCTCAACCAATAAATGAAATTACTGATGCACCTCAACACAATAAGAACATTGATTCGGGTGTAAGATTAGTAGATGCAATAACAGTAGCTGAATGCTCTGGAGTGGACAGAATGGTTAAGCAAGCATGCTCTGGAGTGGACAACATGGTTAAACAAGCAACTGGTAATACTATTGTAGATCATGCATCTGCTGCCAAAGACAAATATGGGTCGCCCCGTCCAATCATCGTATATACCAGAAGAGCTGGTAAGAACAAGAAAAGAAAGCAAGAAGAGCTTCTAAACAGTAGGGGCGTAGAACACACTTTTATCCGTAGCCCCTGTGAGGGCTTGAGGCCAAGGATTGGGCGAACGATGGTTGAGAACCATAATATCGTCAGAGTACAAAAGAACCCCACAACTACCTCAAGTGGAAAAATGTGGGAAGGCAAGGGCATCGACACCTACAAGTGCATCGACACCTACAGGTGCAATATTGAAGGGTGTTTATTGATTTTTAGAAATGACAGAGAGTTTCAGCTTCACAAGCAAAATTTCTGCATATTCAAAGGATGCAGAAAAAGATTCAGCTCGCATAGTTATGTAGTGCATCACCACAAGATCCATGAAGATAAAAGGCCCCACAAATGTCCTTACGAGGGTTGTACCATGTCGTTCAAGTGGGCATGGGCAAGAACTGAGCATATGCGCTTGCACACAGGAGAGCGTCCCTATAAGTGCATCAATCCTGGATGTGGAAAGACATTCAGGTTTTTGTCTGACTTCAACCGTCATCGAAGGAAGATGGATCATTGGTAAATTCGCAAGACTACTGTAGTTAGTTTTAGCTAATTCATTTGATGAACAAAGGTTCTTTTCTAGCTGTTCGAAATTTTACCTTTGGTTGTAACACCAGTATCAGGTCAGGTGCACTAATTTGAAAATGAATTACTAATTGGTATTTGTATACCTGGTAAGTGGTTAGGATCCAAATTGGTTGCAGCACAAGTGATCTCTTTTGATAAGACTCTTGATATCTTAGGTATAACGGTGTTGATGATGATGAACGCGATTGTTCTTGCTATTGCCCATATTTTTTAACATTTTGTGTTGGCACTTGTAGGCTTTTGTATCGTGATTTGCATAAAGCTCCTTTTTTTAATAAAATAAAAGAAGACATTGAATTAAGCATTTACTCCATTCCCCCAGTGGGGACCTTTGTGGCACATCCCATTCCCTCCGACCATCATTAGCACTGTCATGCACAAGCGCCAAGGCACTTGTTGGTTCAACAAGGATCGACGAAATCATGCCATGTGGATGGGACGAAATAATTTTCGTGCCACAATGCGCAGCAGCAAAGTTTCCAACCCGGTAGCTCGTGAGGTGATCTGATGCGCAACCATCAGGCTACTATGCCTGGGGCTGCTAGTTTCATCTCATTCATTCTCATAATACTAGAACACTATGTGAGTGAATGAAGTTTGGCACTTGGTTGAAAAAGCTCATGCTTTACAAATGTTTGTCAAATACATTTTTCATTTTTTTTTTTTTTTACACAGTTACTCCAAAATACATATGTTTTAAGTATTTTCTGAAAAAAAATTTACTATAATAAAAAATAAATTTTGGTGTGTTTCACAACTCTTTTGTTCAATTTTTTTTGGTTGAGTTCAACATTTATAATGGGGTTATCCGAAAAGAAAATATAGTGGTGTCTAGATTTAAAAAAAAAAAAAAAAAACCTTTTGATAGATGTTTTGATATTCTAAAGGTTGTAAACAATAAAAAAATATCTTAACTACTCCCGACCATTATAGGCATTGTTTTCTTTTCATGCTACTGGCAAATTAAAAAAGAAATAAATGAACATTCGGTTATGCTAGTTACTTGCATGTATTGTGGGATTGGCCTCAAAGCTCATGCTCGAAGTCCTATAAAAGAGAGGCTTGCAGACCCCAACCTAGCTAGCTGACCAGGTCGGTAAGACTTATCTAATGATGTCAAACCCAAAGGTTAACTAGACGACTGATCATATGAGAGTTAGCTCACAATTCATCACATCTACTGGCAGAAGCCACGTCTGTCCACGTGCGAGCCAACCGTTTCAGCATTTAACCTGCCGTTGAAGGCACGGTGAACCAACAAACTATATCAAGGAGGCTAAATTTGACCAAGCGATGGATTACTCTTTTTAGTTCGAATCTAAGCCAGCAAGCTAGTCTTATGATACTGTCACAGGATTACACAAATGGAATCCACTTGTTCCACATACATATTTTAGAGGAGATACATGTATGCAACTGTTACTTTACTTATTATCACATCTTTATCCTTGTTTGGAATAAAGGTATAAATTGAGGGTAATGTTTCTCACTCTTAACATATACTTCTACATTGGCACTCCGAACAGCCCCAGATGGTACCTTCAACAAGTTGGCAAGGCTGGGCTTCGGCAAATGACTGACTCAACTCCAATGAGATCACTAGACGAGCTTTGAAGAGGTTGCCAGAGCTCCAGCGACCTGCTGATAACTAGTCAGTCAACTTCGACGACATTGCTAGAGCTTCTCAAGGTTGTTGGAGCTTCGGGGATCTGTCCGGCTACATATCACAACTACTTTATTTAGAAAGATTGCACAGGCTATCACTACCTTATTTAAAGAAATTGTATATGCTATAATCAAGGGATTTGTTGTAATCTAAATTTCCTAATAGATAGCTGTAATAGTTCCGTATACTTGTATACAAATACATTGAATCAATAAGAAATATTATTAGTTCTTCACATTCATCTTTCTCATCGTATCAGATCCAAGAACCTGAGAAAATTCTTTAATAAATTTTTCATCCTTATTATCATTTATTATTATTATTATTATTATTATCATTTGTTTTTCCTTCTCATTTGTCACAATGACTAGTTACAATAAATACGAAGTAGCAGAGTTCATTCCCCTTACTTCCTGTATCATTCCAATTCGCCAGCACGTATTTTGGTTTCTCCTCCTCTAAGGGGCTGTTTGGTTTGATGTAGTTGAGATATGTAGTTCGAAATGCAGCAGTTAGAAGTGCTGGAAGTTGTAATTTTCTGATTTCGTAATGCAGTAGATGTGTTTGGTTAGGCGTAGTTCAAACTACTGCAGTTGGAACGTTGCTGTTTGGTTTGATGCAGTTGAGTCCTGCAGTTTCAAATTTGGTGTTTGGTTTGATGCAGTTGTGCGGATATGGTAACTCGTGGTATAGTTACCTCCCAAGAATATTTTTTTTAATATTCTTTTATAATAAATTGTATTATATATAATGTCATAAAATGTTAAATGATATATTTAATAAAAAATTTTAAATTACTAGTTAACCTTTATTTCTTTTATTTGATTTATTTATTTTTTTATTTTTGTTGGGTGGAGTTGATTTATGTAATATTTGAAGCTCTTATAATATAATACTAAATGATACTATCTCCTTGTTAATATGGACCTGCTAATCCACTGAGAGTATGTCATTAAGTAGCCAATTGGGATATTTAAGCTATTTTACAAAAAAAAAAAAAAAAAGATGGACACAAGCAGGACATATCCGGCAACATCTCCAGAACTCTTGTTGTTAACTATCCCCTCCCTATTTGAGTACTGGATGTAAACTTTCTTTCCACGGACTTGAGCAGGCTCAGATGAGAAGGCATAATATGAAACCATTGAAATAGCCTGATTAAGGTCCGCCTGAAAATGAAAAATGCTATTCACTTAACAATGAACCCAATAACAAAACACAGAAATAGAAGAGGATAACAACAAAATGCATTTTCAAATACACTCACATAAACTTTGATTTGAAAATTTACAAAAGAACTGGAGAGGATATCCAGTAACCATGACATATAAAAAATCAGCTTAATAAGGTCAACATCATCAACATAAGAATCATAATAACAAATGCCAAAGTCAAATACACTCTGGAAACTTAGAAAAGCAAATGAGTCGACAGATAATCACAGAAACATCCAACTTGACAAGTGAAAGTACTAACTTTCTAGGAGAGTCTTAATTTTGCAACATTCATCTCCTTAAACCTCTTTTTCTGTTAACCTCTATGTCAAGTTTTTCTCCTATAAGGCTATAACTAATACATTTTTTTAAAAAAATCACGAACAGCTTGTGGGTTGGAAGCACACGTTTGTTCATCAGTACTATCCACTACTTCCACAAGTTCTCATTTGACAAAGCCTATGGTTGTAAATTCCAGAGAGCTTAATGCCCCCAATCCACCACATATGTAAGTCCTAGCATACATCTACAAAATACTCTTAATAATATGCATAAAATTTAGTCTATTTTCACAATAAATCTTCTTCTTTATTAATCAAGAATTGGGCATGGATATTTATCAGATAGATAAGCCGATCTAGGACTTGAAAGCAGAAAACATCAAAGATATGTGAGAAAACTGAAAGTTGAAGTAATTAGAGTTATAATTAGGGGTTGATAAGAAGAAGGAGACATACGAATTCAACGAATGTCTGGTTGCGTTGGCGCCTTCGTTGCATTTGGTGATAACGATCTTGCAAAGGGCTTGCAGAGCTCGATTAGCTCCTCCTCGCTGCATTCCCATGGCAGATTTCGAAGATGTAGGACCTTCGATGGTGTCTGCGTGTACCGGAACTACTGCTGCCCTGCTGACGAAGACATCGTTTCCGATCAGAAATCAATTGACTGAATCTGGTGATCTCGTCGGAACCCTAGAACAGATCTTGTTGTTAACGATCGCCGACAGCGCTCGCGGAGGACCACAACCGCGGAATCGAGAAGTTGCAAATACAGGCAATGATTTGCAACTGCGCGATTGTCGCGCGGATTTGCAACTACGGACTTTACCTTCGTAGTTCGAACTGCGGCATATTAGGCTTCAACTGCAGCTGCTGAACTGCAGCAAATTCCAACCGCGGCGAACCAAACGCTGGATTTCTAACTCGTATTTTTCAAATGCTGCAGCACAGCTCAACTGCGGGAAACCAAACAGCCCCTTAATGGAGACAACTACTCAATCTGGGCAAGGTCAATGCAAATGGTATTGCGAGCAAAAAATAAACGTGGGTCTGTTGATGACTCAATACCCAAACCTGAAGCAACTCCGATGATCTGTCAGCGACCGGCCAGTCAAAGCCGACTAGGTCTGGTGATCCTGCAATATTTTTGTAAATCAAGACAAACACAGAAGTTAAAACTAATAACAGTCTTAATATAAGAAATAAGAAGACTATATTTGTATATGCAATGATTATCCAATATCTAAACGTAGTTATTATTTATCCCTTTATATTTGATGGTGTACTAGAGCAGTACTTATCATTAACTTTGCTTTAAACAATCCGGGTGATAAGGATATTATCTGTGCAAGAAGTAACACTACAAGAAAAAGTCAAATAACAACTAAACAATTACTATTGTTTAGTCATTGATAGTACGAATTTTAGTCGCATAAATTTTTAGTGACTAATTTAAACAACGTTTAGTCGTTGGATCCTTGTTACTAAAACTCAATTTTCTTGTATAAATTTTCTATGCATAAATTCTTACCTTATTAGCTCGAGCTAGGCCAACAGACTTGGTCGAATAACATTATCCCGGATAAAACAATTAAAAGCTAGTTATTTGATGCGTCTATGGCCAAAAAAAATATGTTAGAATTCAGATATCATATAAAACACTTCAAAATTCTATCCAACTTATATTTGGATGATAAAGAAAGAGGTGATCTTTTCAATTATATTTTTGTTTAATTTTATTTTTAACTATTACTGAGAAGTTTTGTTACTGCTCCATTTTATACTATCGTCATAATATATAATGTTATAAATGACATTAATTTATAGTCTATCGTAATTTTTTTAAAATTTTGTCAAACCCGTCTTAATCTCCCAAATTTATGTTTTGCTCGAACGGAGAATTTCAATATCAGCTTCTAGATTTAAAACTGTGTATAAATCAGCCTTTGAATTCAAAATCCTCACAAGTCAGATACTTTCAAAATGTATATTAGGAGCATTTTTACTATTCTATAACCCTTTTTCGAGGATATTTGAATATTAAAAATTAAATTTTAATGTGATATATAATTTTTATATTTAGATGTTTTTTTTAAAAAATACTTTTAATAGGTCTTTTGAGGTTTCAAAGTTTTAGTAGGTTTAAAAACTAATCCGTTAATTCACTAAGACTTTGGAATCTCAAAATATCTATTTAGAAATATTCTTTAAAAATTTTAATAAAAAAACTCTTGTTGTGATATATAATTTTTATATTAAAAATTATTTTAAAATAGATATTTTACGATATGAAGGACAATGTTTGTAAATGAGGGACTTATTTGTGACACATTAAAGAAACAAAAATACTAGCATCCCATGATCTATCCAAAATTTCACCCATAAATTAAAAAACTCTTAAAATTTACTTAAAATTGCATGGGCCAAAGTGATTTTCCAGATACTTGCTTTTTCTATGTTTAGTAGCGAGTTTTTTTTATGGACAATTGTATTGTAGTCCTTCTATATTATTTTAACATCACTTAAGTATTCTAAAAAAATTTTATATTTTGATTTTTGACACTTTTAATATATGTATAATATATTTTAATGAGTTTCTGACACCTTCAACGTGTTGATATCACGACAACTCTGGTGTTAACTTTTAACATACTCGTGTGAACTTTTGATATATTCATGTTGAAAAATAATACTATAACACCTCATTAATAGCTTACGACAATTTTTTGGTAACTTTGCTTTCTAAAAAAGTGAAGTATAAAATTTTGGATTTAACTGTAAAAATTTCTAATAAATGGATTTAAATACTATTTAGGTCTTTTGGAAATTCTCCTTTTTTTTTTGGGTGCATGAGCATGCTATGCGTCTTGGACTTTTTCGGACAAATTTTGACACACATTTCGCGATTATGAGCGAGCTCAGAAGATAAATTTTGTCTTCTGCTTTTTTCTCCTCTTCTTCTTATCGCGGTTTCAATCAATCGCTTTCTTTTACTTGCTTTTGCTTCGATTCCACGCAAGTAGTGGCCAACTTCTTTGAATTTTCTTGTTACGTTGCGTAAACAGAATCTATCATTTAGCATAATTGTTTGCTATTTTGCTAGCTATGGTGAATGTTGATGATATTTGAATTGATTGGTTGTTTGTGTGAGAGATTTGAAATCTATTATTGTGGCTCTTTGGTCGTGAAAGATAAGTTTAACTGCTAGATGCGTTCCTTTATTTTCATCCATTTAGGAGTCTATCTACATGTTTCGATGTTTGGATGTTCTTCGATATATAGTTTCACCCCTACTATAGCTTTATCTGGAACTAGAGTTGTTAAATGAATTTGAGATGATTCTTGGCGATAGATGTGCAGCAGGTCAGGCTTCCAGATCATTCGTTCGTCCTTGTCGAAAGAATTTTAAGCATGAGAGTTCACCATCATACAAATCATGATGTTTATCGGTGGGGTCTCCATCATTGATGGAGTCACGATTGGACCGAGTCCACTGGCGTTATCGGACGATCCAAAAGCCGCTAAAGGCAACTTAAATAGTGACTCAACTTTCTTTATTATGAGGATTCAATTGCTTAATTAAAGGCCAAATGATTTAGGGTTTAGGGCAGCGAATTCATACATATATATATCTAGAGAGTCTAGCCCTAGAATAGATAATTTTGTACTCGGCTATCTCACCACTGGCATGGTAACGAAAAGCATTTTTCCTCCCGTGGACGTAGGTATTTTCGCCGAACCACGTAAATGTCTATGTTTGTGATTGCTTTCCGTTCATCTTTACGGCGTCGTAGTCTAATTTCTAATCTAACAAATCCCGAACCATCATTTACCGCCGTCTGTGGGGAGTAAGATGTTAAAGCGATGGCCGAACGGAGACGCGCAGCGCAAAATGGCTCAGTAAGGAACGGCATTCCAGCAAGTGATTGTGGGACGGAACCCTGTAGCCTAGCCAGAGCCACCCGTGGTTGCAACCGCAACAACAGCGACGATCCTCAAGAACAACAGGCCAATTCCAATGGGCCGACTGGAGCACGACAAGCACCAGTGCGCGTCACCTGATAAGATCTTGACTATTTCCGCAACAAAATTCGAGCAATGCTAAGGCAGCCCCGACTAATTCACCCGCACCACGATCGGAGTAACAGGCGGACAGTGGCAACCGTTGTAACGTCTGGGAGGATGGGAGCCAGCCAGGACTCGCCTCTCCCGGGACGAAGTGTCACAAGGGGATGCCGAAGCGCAGGAGCACAAGGAGCGGAAGGGAAACAACAAGCGCAAGGAGTAGCAGCAAGGAACCCTGAGGCTGAAATGAAAATCAACAAGCCCTCTACTAAGCGAGGAAGGACGGTGACCGTTCGCCACCTGCCATCTATACCGGGGATAAGTGTTCAACTCTAACAAAGAGAGTCCTAGAAACTTTAAATCCCTTCCGATTTTGAATTGCCAAAACTCAAGGATTTCGATGGAATGGCAGATCCAGAGTCTCACTTGGAGAAATACCGGACAGCAGTGCGATTCAAATGGGCGTCGGATGAGCTGTATTGTTTAGCGTTCGACAATACATTAGTCGGATCCACAAAATCCTAGTCGAAGAACCTTCTACAATCATCTGTCGATAACTTCTCACAATTGGAGAAAGCTTTTGTTGCCAATTTCTATTCCAACACCATGATATACCAGGACAGCAGAATCCTGCTGTCAGTGATCCAAGAAGAAAATGAAAGCTTGGCGGACTACTTCAAGCGGTTCAACGAGGAATGAGAAAAGGTCCGGAATGCGGATCCGGCAGTCAATATGGTAGCACTTCAAGTAAGAATCCGGCACCCAAAGCTACAGGAGCGGATCTTCAAAATCCTCCCTCGGACTTGCAGGACATGTACGCAAGAATCAACGCGAGGATTAAGTTGGATCGTCCTTATCTGCCACTGATAAGGACAAGAAGAAAGAAGCCAGGAAGAACACTAAGTCAAAGGGAGCGAATGTAAGGAAGGAGGACAAGAGCGGCAACATCCCACTGTTAACTTTCAAAGCTCCACAGGCGAACACTCCCATGGAAGTGTTAGCCCTTAGCCAGGGGTCAAGACGAAAGCGGGAACAAAATTTCGGGGGGAGGGAGGGGGGAGAACCAGGTATTCTGTGAGATTCACAACTCCAGCACTCATTCCACCTTTGAATGTAGGCAGTTACGGCATCATCTGAAAAAAATCGAAGGCGTAGCAAGGGAGAACACTCGGGGGAGACGCAAGTCGTGGAGTCCATGCCGCTCCCGGAAGACATCACAGAGCCCCACAAGATGGAGGTCTCACAGTCCAAGAAGAAAGTGCTCTAGGAGCCCGAGGAGATTGTTCAAGCGAGTAGAGCAAGTTAGGAGACCACGGTCTTCTGACCATGAACGACCAAGACAATTTGAAAAGGAGACGCGAATCACAGAAGATGAGTGCTCCCCCCAACCGTTAATGGCGATATAGAGAGTCCACTATATTCTGGATGGTCCCTATGCAGACATGAGCAGAAGAGAGAAGAAAGCATTCGACAGGAAAATCTGCCAAATACGAGCAAAAAAGAAGATGGTGGAAGACCTTACAGAAGTCAAACTCTCATTCGGTCCAGATGATTTGGTAGGTGTTTCTCTGCCTCATGAGGATGCATTGCTTATCTCTGTGATAATGACGGACGCACAAGTCGAACGTGTATTGATCGACAGAGGCAGCGTTGTAGATATACTATTATGGGATGTATTTTAGCCATGTGACTTACGACCAACTTTTTAGAGGCTACAACATGCCACTGATCGGCTTCTCAGGCGAATCCTTAACTCCTAAAGGAGTATTGCTGTTGTGGGTCATGATTGGGGAATTCCCAAACAAAGGACCATCCCTATGTCGTTTTTGGTCGTAGAAGTAAGCTCACCTTACGTCATCTTGGGTCGACCAGCAATCCATGATTTGAGGCGGTAGTGTCCACTTATCACCAGAAGATGAAGTTTCCCATGCAGGACGGATCAGAGAAGCCAAAGGAAACCAGCAAGCGGCTACGAGATGTTTTGTCTCCGGGATGAAGAACAAATCAATCCAGAAAGCGGCCAATGTCGAGATCGACCTAAGAGACCGGACTGACTTAAGGAGCGCACCGGTGGAAGAGATGATAAAGCTATCCCTAAACGCGACGGAGCCGGGTCGAGCGGTCCAGATAGGATCCATGTTGCAAGAAGAGAAACGAACGACGTTGCTGCAATGCCTGCAGGAGAATGCTAAAGTGTTCGCTTGGAAACCCTCCGACATGGTTGGGGTGGACCCGAAGATCGCGACACACCAATTACACCTCTCGCCCAACGTTCGACCCATCAGGCAAACACTCCGGAGCTACTCGGAAGAGAAGAAGGTCGCGGCAAGGGCAGAGGTACATAAATTACTCAACGCTGAATTTATTGAAGAAAGTTCAGTTCACCAACTTGTTAGTTAATATAATAATGGTTAAAAAATAAAATGGCAAATGGTGTATGTGTATAGACTTTACTGATCTTAATAAACATTGCCCAAAGGATAATAATCCTTTGCCGCATATTTATTACTTGGTGGATTGTACCTGTGGATACGAACGATTATCTTTTTTAGACGCTTATAGCGGTTATAACCAAATAAAAATGAACGAAAATGATGCACCGAACACTGCCTTCGTCACTAAGGAAGACATTATTACAAAGTTATGCCCTTCAGTCTGAAGAACGCTTAAGCTACCTTCCAAAGAACCATGGATATCATCTTCAGAAGCGAGCTAGGGGAAACTATAGAGGTGTATGTGAATGATTTATTGGTCAAAAGTCGGAAGAAAGAAAATCATCTTTAAGACTTGCAACGAGCATTCGACCTGATGCTAAATCTAGAAAAGTGTTCGTTCGGAGTCTCTTCAGGTAAATTCTTGAGCTTCATGGTCTCTAGTAGAGGAATAGAAGCTAATCTTGAAAAAATATCTGATATCCTGAGCAAGCGTCCTCCTACCAACATCCAAAAAGCTTAGCAGTTAGAGGAAAGAATAATAATTTTGGGGCTATTCGTATCAAAGTTGGGAGATCGGTGTAAACCATTCCTCTCCGCCTTCAAAAATAAAGTGGCCGCAATAGGGTGGCCAGGTACCACCAATAAAACGTTGTATGGAATGAAAAATGTCAAATCACTTTTGACAATATAAAAAAAATTCTTTACAACTCCCCCGTTGCTTTCTAACCTAGAAGCAAGGGAAAACTTGTATCTATACCTAGCGGTCACCCAAACGGCGAAGCTCGGTCTTAGTCAGGAGTTCTGCCGGAGCAAAGCTACCTGTATATTACATCAGCAAGATTTTGCGAGACGCAGAAACACGATACTCGGAGTGTGAAAAACTGGCGCTAGCTCTGGTATTTTCGGTGCAGAGGCTTCGACCCTATTTCTAAGGTTATACCATCCATGTACTAACTAATCGCCCCTTAAAGAATATTTTGTCTAACCCGGAGGCCTCTGGCAGGCTAGTTGCAGTAGAATTGTCTGAATATGATATACAATACCTGCCTAGACCTGCTATTAAAGCACAGGTGCTGGCGGATTTCTTTGGGGAAACAATAACGCTGATTTCAGACTCCGTCCGAACAAGCAACCTGGAGGCAAATCTGCTAACGACAATCCTAGGAAAAATGCCAACACTAATAGAATGGCATCTATATACAGACAGATCCTCCACAACAACCGCAAGTGGAACCAAACTGATTTTAACCAGCCCATGAGGAGCACACCCGATTACGCCCTGAGATTCAAATTCCAGCTACGAACAACGCAGCGAAATACGAAGCTCTAATTGTAGGAATGCGGATTGCAGAGGCATTAATTAAGCGTCAGGACCCTAGAAGCAAAAACAGATCTAAGCTAGTAGTGAATCAAATAGCGGGAGTCTATGAAGCAAAGGATCTTAGTATAATAAAATATCTAGACATGACGCGGGCGATCATCAAAAGATTTGATATCTTTTTTATACAACGAATCCCAAGATCACAAAATGCTTTGGCAGATGCATTATCAAAGTTAGCAACCTCGGAATGGAAATTCACCTCTCAAAGCATATTTCTAGAGGACGTCGAACACTCCTGTCTAGACGTCGAACAGTCTAGTTCTGAAGTTTCACGAATATCATGTGCATAGAGGAAATCCCAGATACCTGGATGACCCCGATATCTCGATTCCTGAGTGAGGGAACTTTACCGGAAGATAAGCGGGAAGCAGAGAAATTACGTAAGCGAGCCACATGATTTTTAATCGTCAAAGGCCAGCTATACAAGTGGTGTTCGCCCAACCCCTATTGAAATGTATCACACTCCAACAGGGAGTGAACTTCTTGCATGAAATACATAGCGGAGACTGCAACATGTACATCAGCGGTCGAACACTAGCAGCCAAAACCATACGATAAGGATATTACTGGCCCACAATCGAAAAAGATAGTGAGGAGCTGGTAAAGAAATGTGAGGCCTGCCAAATGCGTGGTAATATCACGCATTTACCTCCGGTGATCAGATATCCATCAGTGGACCCTGGCCCTTCGCTCAATGGGGAATGGATATAGTGGGACCGTTGCTTGCGGCAACTTGAGGCCGTAAATTCATCATTGTAGAGATCGAATACTTCTCCAAGTGGATAGAAATGGAGCCACTCGCCGCGATAACAGGTAACAATTATTAGAAATTTTTCTGACAAAATGTTATTTGCAGGTATGAGTTTCCTCAGATATTGATCACGGATAATGGCACCCAATTTAAAAGTACCATCTTTGCGGAACAATGCGAAAGATACAACATCGAACACCGATTCTCATCGGTATATCACCCCCAAACAAATGGATTGGTAGAAAATGCTAACCGTACCATCATATTAGAGTTGCGGTCCACTCTAGAGGAGAAAGGGGGAAGCTAACCTGACCTGCTCCAAATAGTACTGTGAGCGTACAGAACCACACATTGTAAGGCCACAGGAGAAACTCATTTCAACCTTGTATATGACACAGAACTCGTCCTCCCTGTCGAAATAGGCGAACCGACTCTCCGAACAGAGTGGACGAACGCTGAATCCAATGATGCGCAAATAAGAGTCGAACTCGACCTTATCGATGAAAAAAGGGTGGAAGCAATCATGCGGACAAAGGCGTATCAACGTTAGACGATTAGATATCACAATCGACGAGTAAAACCCCGCGAATTCAAGCAAAGAGATTTGATACTACGAAAAATTCTAAGCGTCCAGGACCCAGGTAAAAAAAAAACTAAGCCCTAAATGGAACGGACCTTTTCAAATCACACAAGTGAAAGGACTGGGAGCATACAAACTGAGACGTTTGGATGGTACCACCGTTCTCCATACTTGGCATGCGAGTAACCTAAAGAAATTCTACCAGTAGCAAACACGGGGAACACTCGCATACGGTAATCGATAAGAAATGAAGCACTGGAGATAACATCTACAACAGTAAAATCGCCAAAGGGCCGAATTTACATATGCAAAAATATTTCAAAAAACATTCTGATCTGAGCCTCTAGCCGAAGAACTTGTATCGTTTATAGGACAGGAGGGCGAGGACCACTTACTAGGGATTGCCCAGCTTCTACAAAGTTAATAACTAAATGCATCGCCAGTTTATCTTCTGGATCAGCAGTAGGGAACTGATGAAGTAGCCAACCTGCCCAGACTTGGCGTGCAGCTTCCAAGTAGAGGGAGACCGCCTGCTGCTCCGCGCGTTCGGTCGCCTGCTCCAGGTCCGCTCTAGCTTTCTCCACAGCAGACCGTTCAACCTGAAGAGCCATCCGAAGATCATCCCACTCTGCAACAGCGTCCTTCAACTACGCAGCAAGCCTCTGAGCGTATGCCTCAGCAATAACTCTGGCAGCTTCATTGGCAGACGCAGCGAGAGCAAGATTAACTTTGAAACAATCAACGTCCACGCGGGCAACGTTCCTCTCCTCCTCCAACCCTTGGATCCTCGCTTCCAGGGCTCGCAGCTCCTCGTCCTTCGAAGCGACCTAGTCTCGCAGGGTAGCATTCTCCCTAGAGGCGTTCGCCAGCTCAGCCTTCGAAGACTGCAGTTGAAGACAGGTTCTAGCCAGCCCAGCTTAAGCCTCCCGCAACCACCCAACTGCCTGTGGAGCGGAAGGCATAGCCATTTAAATAAAAAGGCAAAAAGTTCAAAAGCGTAAAAATTCAGTAAGGAGAACACTTAACCGTTTCGGCAGAACCAAGAATGCCATGCATTGCACGGCGATCCGAACCCCACGACAACGCGGCCAGCGCTTGGGCTTCGATGCGCGGCTAGCGCTTGGGCTTTGATGCGCGCCAAGCTATCACGAACGCCTTCAGCGGTCTCCTCGACTGCATCTTCAAGAACCGGCGGTCCAAACGAGGCCGGCTGGCCAGGGGACGACAGTGCTGCCTCCTCCGAAACACGGCGGAGGTAAGAATAGAAGGTGAGATGGTAAATAGTGAAGCGGAAGAGGAGGGAGCAGAAGTAGAGGAGGAAGAAGTGGAAGACAGCGGAGCCAAATTCAAACCTCTTAAAAGAGAAGCCCGAAGGTTCGCTCTGTAGGAAAGAGAAGGAGAAGATGATAAGGCGACATCAATAGAAGGAGAGGCCGGAGTAGAAGAACTGACTTGAGTCAGGGGAGAAAAAGGAAGAGCAACCGTCGATATAATGGCGGCGGAGGAAGCAATTTCAGCAAGGAGACCGGAAGATCTCCCAGAGGGTCACCTATAGACTCCTCTGGGTCCTCCCGATCAGGGGAAGAATAAGAAGAACGAATGAGGATGGACCCTACCGGATTGGAGGAAACGAGAGGAGAAGCGGCAGAACGTCTCTGAGAAGAGAAGGCGCCGTGGCAGACGCAGAGCCAACACCTTCCTCTTCCTTAACCGATGGAGTTCATCCTTAACACAAATGGAGTCAGTACCAAACACCACCAAAATGCCAAAAAATAAAAAGAACATCACATTCATTGAAAGAGGAGGGGAAGAAGCCCATTCAGAAAAAGCCATGGCGGAAACCTCCACCGGAACTTCGGTCGGCGGCAGGTGGGCCTGGAAAAGCAAGAGCACCAGAAGCGCTCTCCTCCTGCGGGTTTGGCGGTGGAGAGGAGCGAGCAGGAGAAACAGACTCCGCAAGATCACTCGCCTTCTTCATTGTAAGCAAAGCCACCGGAGGAACAAATTGAGCATTGGCAGGAGCCTCTCTCTCTCATCGGGATCAATACGCGGAAGCAGACCAAGAAGACGCAAAAAGCGGTAGGTCAATCGACTCACGTCGATCTATTAAAGAGGAGAAGTACCTCGAAAATTGTTAATCAAATCATCCTACTGGCGATTATCCCAGCAGGTGAAGCCATCAAGTCAACTGGAGGCTCGCCCCATTCTCGCGGCACATTCTCCCAACCGTCGACAGGGACTGGGGTAATGTAGAAGAACTTCTCCCTCCAGTTCTTGTGCCACTGAGGGTAGCCAACGACTACGGCATGCCCTTTATAGCGGGCGATGAAGTAGAACTGCGGCACTCTGACAGTGACAAAGCAAAGGTCGAAGAGGTAATGGAAGAATTCAACGGCGTGTTCCGCGCCAACCCATCGGCAGAAAGAAAGGAAACCGATCATAGTCCTCCAAGCGTTGGGGATTAGCTGAGTAGGATCGAGGTGATAGCGGGAAAGCAACAGCGCCAAGAAGAAGAAGAAGGGGAGCCCCAAACCGGCAAGAAGGTAGGCGTAAAGATAGAACTCGCCTGGCCGCGATCGGTGAGCCCGGTCAGAAGCATCCGACTGTCGAACTTGATATTCGGCGGGGAGACAGCCAGAGGGTCGGAACTCTGACTTCTACACCTCAGAAAAGGTGCTCCGAACCTCATAAACACTGGCAATACCACTGCGACTAGATCGAGATGCGAAAGCCATGGCAGAAGCTCGTAAAGGAAGAAGCGCGGGAAAAGATTTAAGAAGAAGAAGATGAACATACAAAGTAAAAGAAGGTAAATGTGAATGAGGTGCCAGTAAACCGCATTTATGACGGTGATGATAAAAATCGTAACCAATTTTCAAGAATATCTTTGGTAGTTACGAAAAGTGTCGTTGCACGCGATGTAACAGCAAATATGGTCGCTTCAACCAGTAAGCAAGCGATTTGCATGGGAGAACGCTACGCTTGAACGGTGGCGTGAAGACTCACGGCATCACGCGCAGAAGAAGAAAAGGGCAAAAAAGAGGAGAGCGGCTCCGCTTGCTTCGACACCAAAATGAAAGCAAGCATAAGGAGAACGATTCGCAGTCAAAATACGCATGCACTCTGTAAGGGGAGAACACCAAATTGAGTCCCAGAAAAACACAAAAGGCCACAAATAGTCGCAGAAGGAGAACACAACAGCTAAGAACGACAAAGAAACAATTTGGATTACTTTTGAAACAAAGTAAAAGTAAAACACACAAGAAATTTAACGTGGTTCGATCATGTAGATCTACATCCACGGAAGGGAGGTATGAGGTGGCTTTCTTATTTTCTATCACACATGTTACAGCAGTATATGCCCTCTCTATCGGAGCCCGAGTACACCAAAAAAGGAAGCAAAATATATAGAATATCAGAGCCATATTTACTCTTGATTTTCTGTGATTACAATTATCAATAAAATCTTTAATTTCTTTCCTAAACAGAAAGATCCTGCTTCTCCTAAACAGGAAGCATATCTTCGGTTTCCCACAACTTTCATAAAGGTCTTTCAAACTGCAGGGAGTCACGATCGGACCAAGTCCACTGGCATTATTGGGCGATCCGAGAGCCCCTAAAGGCAACCTAAATAGTGACTCAGCTTTCCTTATTATGAGGATTCAGTTGCTTAATTAAAGGCCAAATGATTTAGGGTTTAAGGCAGCGGATTCATGCATGTATATATCTAGAGAATCTTGTATATATCTAGAATGGATAATCTTGTACTCAGCTATCTCACCACTGGCATAGTAACGAAGAGCGTCCCTCCCTTGGATGTAGGCATCTTCGCCGAACCACGTAAATCTTTGTGTTTGTGATTGCTTTTTGTCCATCTTTACGGCATCGTAGTCTAATTCCTAAATCTAACAAATCCCGCACCATCAATCATCTATTTGGTGGTTTCTTGAATAACACTGATGATGAGAGATATATTTGTTACTCTTACCAACTAATCATCTATTTGTTAGTCTTACCAAGAAGTATCCCAGCTTTGAGGATGAGAGATATAACATAGAAGGAAGTTCAATGGGTACAGACAATGATGCAGTTATAGCACATGCTCTTCAGGATGAGCTTTCTCAAGTTGCTATTGCAGAAGCATCTGGATCTTTAACTGCTAATGAGGAGCACTTGCAGGCAGCCATTCTTGCCCAAGATTGGCATAGTTCTTCTGGAAGAAAGATGAATTCAGGCAAGTGGATACCTGTTGGCTTTTTGGTTTCTGTCTGCTATCTTGTTCTGTGTTGATGTATCAGTTTAATGTAGAAGAGGTTAAACATGAAGAGGGAGAAGACATGAAACCTTCCAGTACATGTTCCAGTGCCGAAAGAAAAGTTTGTGGAGGGGAAGAAAGTTCGTTAGAGGTTTTAGATGAATCGTCTACTCTAAATGGTGAAGTTGGAAAAAGGTTGATGCAGATGGTCCCTGTACCTGTAAGTGAGCGCATACTTCTGATTAGCTTTCAAGAATCTTTAATTTTACATAGAGTTACTTTTGTAAAGATATTACATAGTTCCTGGAGCTTTACTTCATTATTAGCGTTTGAGAACAAGTAGTTGCTCGACTGAAGCTTCATGCTGCAATCAAGTACTTCTACAATTATTGAATCTCTAAGGCTGTAACCTGGACTCTGGAAAGCCACTAGCATCAAGGAAAGGAACGTAGTTTCTAATGATTTTTTTTTTTATAACCAAGACAAAAACAATTGTGTATTAGATTTCTCCGGAGTGAAGTAATCGTTGTGTTATTATGAGAGATGTACTTTTCACAGTACTGCCTTCAACCATGAACTGATGATGCACGCACTTTTGTTGTAATATCTTGAGCAGCAATAGTCCTTATTTCTATATCTATTGAAGCACTAATATTCTTGAGCAGGAATGGTAAATGGTGCCATGTGATTATCCTTTAGACGATCCATTTGACAGCTTCCTTGGATCCATAACTGGTTTGAATGCTTTCTAGATTCTTGTGACCTGCTTTTTGTTGATGCTTAAGTTCAGCGGTACATAAATTTGTTACCTGTCTTTTAGTAGAATGTCTGTATTTATTAACATGGATGATGTTGTTCTCTTTATTTCCTGAATGTTTGCACGATTTGCAGCTTGTTCCTAAAATTAATGGAGAAATTCCTTCTTTAGATGAAGCTACTTCAGACTATCAAAGGCTGCTAGACAGGTAGATTAAGATGCTTCCTTTGGAATAGGATTGGCACTTTCGATTAGTTTCTGCGAAATTCAGTATTGCACCCTTAAATTGATTCAATTTTTCTCTTTCACAATCTTTGTGTAAAACTTGTCGTTGTATATCTATGATTTAATCATTAGCAACTATTTCGTTGGTGTCCCCAAGAGGCGGAGTAATTGGTAAGGTTGTTCTTCCTTGTGCGGCACACCAGGTTTGAATCCCCTCGCCCCCGATACCAGTTAAAAACCGAATTTGTGGCTCAATCCACAACAGAGACTAGTGTACGGTGGTTTTACTGAGCCCCCCTTTTGGGCCACAAAGTAGGGGAGATCCACTGAGCTTTCCAAGGAGAAAGTTGCGGACGGTGCCTCAGTTCCTTAATGAGTTATTAGCTTGGGTGGAAATTCTGTTTCATTGTCTCTTTACTAATGCTACTGTGCATTTACTTGTTGAGGGCTTGTTAATTTATTGAGCTTGCCCTGTTTCTTGTATAGACATGACATGATTGCTTATAAAGAACTGCAAATAAGTTGGCTACAAGAGACCTAATGTCGATTGGTTGAACCATTAAATATATTACTGGGAATACATAAGGTTCAGGAGATTCTGGTACTTCATATTCTGGAAATGCTGTCAAGCATTAGCATCTTCAGTTAAAGGAGCTCGACACATGCATATCCTATATATGTATATATATTAAGCATTAGCATCTTCAATGCATATATATTAAGTCACCGGTACAATAGCAGCACTATGCCTTTTAGGCCACATTTAGCTCTTGATGTAGGCTTATGTTAGGATTCCAGTGACCAGTCATTATTTTTTCATGCTTTGGATCCAGGTACAAATTTCAATTTCTCGAATTTATCTTGCAGATACTACCTAGTGTAGTTAATGTGTAGGTTTTTCTGAGGTCCATTACGTTTCGCGTTTTTTTTGTCTTTCACTATTTGTTGTTATCATCTTTTATCAGCATTGTGTTGTTTTATGCACTGTTGGTTACATTTACATTATATCCAGACAAATCTTTATCTGTTCAGAGAAATATTTTCCTGCAGATTGCGGTTGTATGATCTGGTCGAACTTGAGGTTAATGGAGATGGCAACTGTCAGGTTAGTTGATGAATGACCCTTTTTCAGTTTAATGATTTAGTCATGAAAATTGTTTTTTAAGTCCTGGTTGCTTTACTTAGTACTATGATTGTAATTATTCTTTCAAGATTTGCGCTTATTTCACTCAACCTCTATTGATACAATATAGTTGATGGCAGTCAGAAGGCATATCTACTTGCATTTTACCCACTTTAGTTCTGAATGCTACCAAGTGAATTTAGGCTTCACATAGGTCATAACTATTTTTTAATGCTAACATGTCATTAGTGGTTTGGGTTTACGTGATTTTTTATGACTATAAAAGATACTGACCATGCTTGGGCTTGTGTTTTGTGTAGACAAAAGTCCATGTAAAGTAACTAAGTTGTAAAAGCTTCTTTTAGAGACTATTGCATATGATAGAACCACTTAGTAAGATGAAGCCAAACAGCGCATACTTTATAAAGTTGGGCATCTGATATCACATCTTGTCTTTCTTTAAAATCTGAAGATGGACCTCTTAAATATTGGCAGATGGTATTTGTAACTGCTTGGCAAACCATTAGGAGAGATAACAAGTGTTAGTAATTCCAGGTGCTAGTAGTTGAGCTTGTTAACCTAAGATATAAAGTGAATATTGCAGTTATCTTCGTCAGTTTTTGTCCTCTACAGGAAAACCCAGCACCTATAACTCTGTAGCTCTAATTTGAACTATAAAGAAATCTCTAAATCAAGGTTGTGATCATCTGAATGGTCCTACCATTTCAAATGCTATGGATATTACCTTTTCAAAGATTTACCACCTCATTGTAGAATTTGTTGTCACATACCATTGCATTTTTTTTCTTGAGTTACGTACCTTGCGGCACTCAAGAAAACACTTGGACTATAATATCCAACTTTTCCATTATGGTTCTTTCTTTGTCTGGCATACATAGTGGTCATCCTTTTTAGTGATATAGAAATGTCGACATGTAACAGGCTTGTAGTTCTGCATCTGCATTCTTGACGAGAGATGCATAGTCTTGAGAAGATGATTGCTTTTGTTATTGATTAACATGACATTCTCGTTTCCCAAAATCTGTTAATTTATCTCTATATATTATTTCTTATTCTTGGATTCCTTAAATTTTTGTAGTTTCGAGCATTGTCTGATCAACTTTATGGTACTCCCGATCATCACAAGTTTGTAAGGCAGCAAATAGTCAACCAGGTTAGTGCTTGGCTTTTACTCTTTTTTTAACTGGCAAGTTGCCTGTCATATTTATGAAGCTATTTGGTTGTCTTGCCTAGTGTATATCTAGGACTCATAACTGTTTGTTTTCAGCTTAAATCTCATGCAGATATCTACGAGGGTTATGTTCCTATGTCTTACAGTGACTACCCCGAAAGGATGTCGAAGTATGATCTTTTCCACAAATTCTTATCATTGAACCTTTTTTCTGTCTTAATTCCCCATTTTTCATCTGATATACAATCATGATGCAGGAATGGGGAATGGGGCGACCATGTTACCTTACAGGCTGCTGCTGATTCTGTATGTTGAGTGTAATCCTTCTTCAGTATTGCTATATGCTTGTATTTCTTTTATTATCTGCCTTTAATTTTATGATCTTGTACTCCTTCAAAATGGACTCTGGCTTGTTCTGTACTGTTCAAAGACGCTTGAGACAGCGTTATATGTTTCATTTTGAGGCATCTTTTAGTAGTTAGTTGATCAGTGTGGAAGTATCCTACTTACCTTGTTTAATTTGCAGTATGGTGTCAAAATTTTCATTATAACGTCATTCAAGGACACATGCTTCATTGAGATTATGCCTTCTGTGCCGAAGTCTAAGCGCGGTATTATTCCTATCAGATTAGGCAACTTTGTTTGTTGTATGCTGTTTTGTCCTTTTCTGTTTGTGGTATTTAATAATAATATTTATGGTTCTCTATCAGTACATACAGTTAACTGCATGAAGTACTTCACTTTTGTCAATGTTTTTTGCCAATCTGTTCAGATCTACGGGGAATATATGAACTTCATTGCGGTGGTTTTGTGTTTATCTTTTCATGAAGAGCATGACTGAAAACATGCGTTCTTGAAAAGAAAAATTGTTAGTTTGCAAGAATGATGTAGTCCTACGATAAATTCATGTCATTAAGCATGAAAAACCACCGGCTTAAAACACCTTCCTCTCAACATTTAGTATATCTTCAATTACAGCAAAATCTTATGACTGTTGATGAAATACTGATAATAGGTTGGTGGATATAACTCCTAGGATTTGCTAATTTTCTCCTGTTTTAAACATTGTAATCTCCCCCTTAAGTATTATAGTCTATCAAATTTCATATTGCAATAGGCAAGATTACCAATTACTTTCTTTGAATTCTACTGGTGAATAAGATGATATCAGCTTGTACATTTTTTTAATCTTCTCATTCCATCTGTGCCCTTGGTTATGTTATGGGCAGAAGCTGTCATCAAGTATCTGCTTGTTCTGTGTAACTGTGGCACTGGCATTGGAATCTAGGATTGCTTTCTGTAACGGTAATATAGATCCCAGACGGTATAGGCAATAGTTAGCATCCCATGAGGTCCTGTAAGGCTAGGGCTTGACCAATAGGATCTTCAGATCGGGTTTCATTCTCTTTGGATTTCTAGCTCTATTTTGTTTTTAGCATTCTATTTATAAAAATGTCCTATGTACTATTTATGCTTCATACTTTCTGATGGTCCTGACCGGACAAACAACTCTTCGTGAAGTGACTTACCAAGATCTGATGGGTTTTTGTGCAGTGATATTCCTAAGCTTTTGGGCGGAGGTTCACTATAACTCTATTTACCCTGAAGCAGGTATGAAATTGTACCTTTGCAGATCTGGACTTGCAACTTGAGGTTATCTTGTTTTTAGTTTAGAAGCTGTCTAGATATTTGATTTCCGTAGGCAGAATGTAGTCGAGCATCTGTAACACTGTTTCTCGTCTTTTGCTAGCATTAATTGTTCGTATTACATATACTAAAACGACAAGGAAACTGACCAAAATAGTTACTGAACAGTAACCTCAAATTTTGCAAAAAATCCATATTTTTTAAAAATTTTTATTTTTCACCGGTCAAAACACCTATTTAGAAGTCTCTTCTCAAAAAAATTTCAATATAAAAATCGTATATCTCAATAAGGGCTACAACTTCCATGTTGAAAGATTTACGCGAAGACGTTTCTAAGTAAGTGTTTTGAGGTCAGAAGTTTGATGAGTTAAAACGTAATTTTTTTTAAAACTTTTGAGTTTAAACGCAAAAGTGGCATTTTTCACCTTGTGGACTGCATCTTTTTTTTTAATATTTTTAAATCAGTTAAGATTTTGAATCTCCAAAACATTAATTTAGAATCATTTTTTCAAAAAATTTCAACACTAAAATTGTAGATCTCATCAATATCTACAATTTTTATATTGAAAATTTTTTTCAAAAAATATCTGTAGATATATATTTTCTATGTTTATGTATACCGAAATACGATATTATTTCGTTTCAAAACTGTTAACCTTTCGGAAAATCCGAAACTCATTTAGAATTTATTAAAATAATGACTATGTTATTTTCTTTGTTGAGTTGTAATAACAAAATGCAGAATTTATTATACTATCATATTAGAATATTATAATAGATACAGTTATATATTTATCTGTTAGAATAATATGGCAGCGGCAACGTGCGGTTTACTATGCTTGTGTTTCCTATTTAACTAGTGAGTACTGTAAATGTAAGACAAATATCCTTAAAAAAAAAAAAAAAATCCACCGGTTAAGTAGATGATATTTGGATACTATTTCTATCTTGCAGATATTCCGATCCTTCAGGCAAAGAAGAAAAAACGGCGCCACTTTGGACATCCGTTTTAAGAATGGTGGTGGTAGCTTATTTCTGGGGCCTTAATTACGAATCTATATATATATATATATATATATATATATATATATATATATATATATATATATATATATAATTAGGTAATAAAAATCGTTATGCAACATGATATTTTGAATAATTTTTTGTTTGCTGGTATTTACTCTTATTCTAAACAAGCCATGTGGCATTTGCATTAATTGATAGAAATTTATAAAGTCATGTTAACTTATTTGAAGAATATGAAAGATCTAATATTATAATAAATACTTAATTAAAATAATAATTTGTAAAAATAATCTAAATGCAGTATAAAAATTAGTATAAAAATAATTATATTATATATTATTAATTTTTTAAAATAAAATTTTATCTTTTACAAAAATTTTAAATCATAGAAATATACTATTTAACATCAATTCGAAATAATTTTGTGTACGGTATTTGACAGTTCTTCTTTCTTTAATAACACATTACTAAATAAAATATAAAATATTTATATAAAATTAATATAATATATATATATTATATATATATATATATATATATATATATATAATTAAAATATAACTATATATAAAACTAGGTGATAAAAGTCGTTATGCCACATGGCATTTTGAATAATCTCTGATGTGCCAAGTGGCATTTGCATTAATTAATAAGAATTTATAATGTCATATAACTTATTTGAAAAATATAAAAAGTCTAATATTATAAATAACTATTTAATTAAAATAATAATTTATAAAAATAATTTAAATACAACATAAAAATTAGTGTAAAATAATTATATTATATATTTATATTATATATTATTAATTTTTAAATAAAAATTTATCATTTACAAAAATTTTAAATCATAGAAATATACTATTTAAACTCAACTCTCGAATAATTTTGTATATGGTATTTGACAGTTTTTCTTACTCTAATAACATATTGCCAAATAAAATATAAAATATTTATATAAAAATATAATATATATAAAATTAAAATATAATATAATAGAGAATTAAATTTTTAATATTATTATTTATATATATAATTTATAACCGTACATCGCACGGGTGCAAAACTAGTCTTTTCTTGTTTTGTGGTCGGACTTAATTACGATATTTTAACATCCTCCTAGTTTCAGAAAAAAGTTTCAGAGAATCCATTGTTGCACAGCAGTAGGGCTGAGCATTCGGGTCAACCCGACCCGAACCGACCCGAACCGAAATTTTAAGGCCAACCCGAACCGAATATCTTCAGACCCGAATTTCATTTCAACCCGAACCGACCCGAACCGACTAAAATTCGGGTTGGTTCGGGTTAGTTCAGTTGACCCGAATAACATCACAAATCACTTTTATTTAACACCAATTCGAATTCGGGTAGGTTCGGATCGACCCGAATAGTTGTAACATGAATATTTTGTTTAAATAGAAAGAATTAGCACATAAAAATCAACAAAAACTAATTAATACATGACTCGTGATGATAATTCGGGTCCAACCCGAACTGACCCGAAATTTGACCACCGAACCCGAACCGAATTATATAGACCCGAACTATTAAAATGCCGACCCGAATCGAACCCGACCCGAACTGAACCCGAAATTTTGACTTTGTTCGGGTCGGTTCGGTTCGGTTTTTCGGATAAATTCGGATAATGCTCAGCCCTACACAGCAGAGTGGATATTATTGATCATTGAAGGAAATTGTTCGGGAACAGCGTGCATAGTTACTAATCATATTCATCTCTAACCACCAAAGCTCTATATGTACATGACGTTTGACAATCATCAATTTAGTTAGTGCGCACACTTGTTTTTGTGTATAGAAAAGTGGGTATGTTAAAATTTTCGTTTTTGCAATCAAACTTTGATGGAACCTTAATATATTACAGTTATTATACAATTCTAACAAACACGTTAGTATCAAGAATTGCGCTTACTAGTACTACGTGCAGATTTTGCATGTGGTAAAAGTTCTTTTCTTATGACTAAAAGATCGTAAATTCAAGATATACAGATTATCCTCTGCAAAAGCACAGTGCATGGTGGCATATTCTTTTCAGTGTTTGTGCTTACACGCGGAGTTCTTATACCACTTGGTAGTCTATTTTGTCACACGTAGGTTTTGTATAAGTTTGCCAGGAACAAGAAAGGTTGAAAACTTCTACGAGAACAATATATGTCACAACATAAAACAAGTTACTCTACTCACATGTTATCGTCAATAAGCTAGTGAATAAATTAAAAAACAACTGCTTTTGCAGTTTGATCAAATCCGGATGTGGCAGATAAAACCAAACGTTGGGAAACAATGAACCAAAAGTACTCAGTATCTTCAGGTAGCTACTTTCATTAATGAAATAAACTACCACGAATAACAACCAAAAGCTGGCACTTCCGATGACTGTTCTTGAAAATTAACAAAGAATGAAGATCTTAACTTCCTAGCTATTTCTCAGAATTTTCCCACTAAATCACTGTTTCCGCTTCGTGAAGTGAGCTTTTAAATTGAATTCCAATGCCATCCACAAAAGCATCTCATATACTTCTGAAGTATGGCACGAACTTGGTTAGTGAAATATGAATAGTAATGTCCGGAACTTTATTTGTTATATCGATCATAAAAAATAGATCTTCTATATGCAAAAATTTTCTACATTAATCTCAAAAGGAGAAGATGATAGCGAGTAACCATTCAAGAAAATTGAGAGTTTGTATTGCATGGTTTATTTGGTCACAAGAGAAAAAATAAAATAAAATAGAATAAACAATGTGTATTTGGTCACAAGAGAAAAATAAAATAAAATAAAATAAAACTGCTAAATCTAATGGGCATATTGAGCTGCGCTTTATGAAGGTAACAAACTTCGCAAGTCTGCTTCTGCTAGTAAAGTCTTGCAAGCCCGCCACTCAGTTTACTTTCTACACCCCTAGATCGTACTTATTTTGCTATTATCGTATTCCATAAATTCAGCGTGTTCTTTAGTGAGATACGTTTGAATTTAGAGAAATGCACATTAGAACAGAACTTGCACTATCGTGTTTGCTGAACACAATATAACACCTTTTTGATGTTGAAAAGAAGAATATTATGTTCCTTCCCACTGATCAAGAATTGTGGAATTGTGCGAAATCTCTATGTAACTCAATACACTAAATATATTAGGAATAATATTATGGCACACAAAATAAACTCGCACACACAAGCATTCGATACATAACCTTTTCACATTTTTACTGTATTTAAACCATGTTTTTCGTAATTAAAACAGGACACTAGCTGCACGTGACTAGGAAGAACTAAGCACGCCAATTATTCACCCACTCTGTTAGCGAAGAAACATTCCTACTTAAGTCTTCCACCGTGTTGCTCTGCAATGCTTCGACAATGTCTTCCGCATAACTCGATCTTGCCTCCTCCAATAAAACTTGAAAAATTTCACATTCAATATTGTTGGTGAGTTTCGCTCCCATGTAACCTCTGCATGTTTATAGCACCATGATAGGTAATAGGTTAATATACTACATGTCACTATATAAGCTTAGCAGTAATAAATTTTTGAACTCTTTAACTTCAGAAGTTGAAGATCCACCTAAGGACTTGTTTACTTAGGGAAGAAAGTGAGGAAGTTAAACAGTAATTTTCTTATTTATTTATAAAAAAAAAAAATACAAACCGAAAAAGATGAATAGTCAGCTTTCTCATTAAAAAAGTAAAAAAATAATGACTTTTCTTCTACTTTTCATTTATTATATAATTTATATTTCACTTTCTCATCAAAACCTAGCAAGTAAAAAAAAAACTTAACAATTATTAATATTTAATGATAATTATTAATTTTTACTATTTCTAAATAATTGAATATTTATATATTATTACAAATAAATTTATATATTTATAACTAACAAATATTATAAATTTTATTTTATCAATTTATTAACATAAAATAATAAAAACTTTATTATATAATAATTTTAATTATTTATTATTCTTTTTAAAAATTTAAATAAATAAAATTACAAAAATATTAACTAAAAAAAACTAAATAATATTTTTTAATTATTAGTAATAAATACGATAAATATGATTTTTTATTAAAATCTAAATAATCTTATTAACTACTTTTAACCTGCTATATTTATGTAAATAAAAAATCATACTTTTATCCCAGTTCACAATCCAAAATAAACAAAAAATTTAAACCCTACTTTCTTACTATTTCTCCAGCATTTTTTACTTTACTACTTTCTTTTTATCTTTCACTTTATTACTTTTTTACCACTTTTCTTTTACTTTTTACTTTACTATTTTCACTTCCTACTTTCTACTCAAAGTAAACATTCTCCAAGCATAGACATGGACTTTCATGCTAATGCAAAATCTATAAGGCCCAGGGAAATTCAGAAGTAAATCTAGTTATGCACCATTGCAGATCACCTGCTGGACAAGCGGTCATGAAGAACAGAGTTGTCGGTTTGAAGCACCACAACACGATCAAACCACCGCTCTGGAAAGAAATCACACCCATGGTAATCTACAATATTCCCACCCTCTTCCATTCTATCTTCCAGTTCATCACATACCTGGAAGTGCAGTGGTAGATATTATTTAAAACGCTCCTAAACAAAAACGCAAGCTTTCTGATGTTAATATCAGATCAGAGTAGAACACAAACTAAAATTTCAAACAAGAAGTAATGGTAAAGGCAATAAGATGGCAAGTTAAATGCAAAACATAACCTAGAGAGACCAACTTTACAACCAACATCAGTTAATGGTACTATTTTGAATTATCATGTTTCTTGCCATTTTTCTGTCATGAGTGGTGTTATAATCTACAGGAACAGCTAAAGCTTGTACTTAACAGTAGTTCGCCTCTCCTCGTATTTATATTATGTTGATGATTCTAAATCCTCACATGCTCAAACCTCTAGAATTAGAACTAATGAAAACAAAGGAAAATATTATTTGTTGAATTATGAAATGAATTTCAAATCAACCACGACACTGAAAGTTTGATACTTAACGAAGACTTAGGGAAGTTATATGTTCAATATTTTTCAAGCTTTTGAACTTACAAAATGTCAAAATATCATAACAGTCACATACAAGCAACCATTTAAAGAAGTCATATCTTCTTTTTTTTTGGGAAAAAAAATTGAACTTACAAAATGTCAAAATATGATAACATTGGCACACAAGCATATATAGGAGTCGTATGGCTCGCCATCGTTGTTTGTATTAAACCTCTTGGTACATAGGCTGCCATAGTAACATTTATACCAAGTATAGTCAGTTCTACATAGGAATCTAAAACTAACTATCATAGTAAGATTTTGAGGAGACAAGACAAGCAACAAATATATTGACGTTTTCCTCGAGAACACCTGGCTTTACAATGCTTGAAAGTAAAGATTTGGAGATTAAATATAACGACGGGAATAAAAACTTTTTAATTTTACAACTACAACATAAAACACTCTGTATAATCAACCAGCATATTTCAAATTATCATCTTCAATATCTTTTTTTTTTTTTGAGCTAACGAGGCGAAACCTCTCCCTAGATCTCCGCTAACTCGCGGACCACAGTTTTATACGCACACCTATAGGACCATTTTGGACCCAGATGCGCGCATGAGAGTAAAATCCCGGCCTGACGTCTGCCCCCGGACCAGACATGGAGTACTGGGAGTTATCCAGCCACCAGCTTCCCCGCAACCGCTGAAAACTCGCGATCATGGGCACATCCGCATCGCAGCCACCCGCGGGGATCGAACCCGGGCACTCGCTTCCTGAGGCGAGCGCCCCGGCCGACTGACCCGCGGGCGGGGGGCATCATCTTCAATATCTTTCTCATGCGAATAATTACAAAGAATAAAGCTTGCTTTCATTCTCAAGAATAAGCTTGGACACAAAAAAAACAGCGAAGATTGGAGTCGCCAAAAGGAATTCGTCATCTATATGGTCACATACTGAGTTGAGAACTTAATCTTCTCACTAAAACATTAAATGCATTACTACAGTGTGCAACTGTATAAAGCCATTGTGGTATAGCGAAGTGGTAAATTACAATCCTCTACAGTCTATTTCAATGTTATCGGTATTTAAAAGCCCACTGTCTGAAAATCAATAGTATTTCAAATCCTGAAAATCCACTTCACGTTTGTTTCCCCCAATCACCTGATATCTAACAAACTAGGGAACCAGAAGACCTCCTCATTTTATTGATATACTTACTATCACACAGAGTCGGGCAAAAAAACATTGTTGCCAAATTCTTAGAATTCAATTCCGCACTACAAATTTAAAATGATATATGAGATTATACTCCGTTAACTCAAACTATTACAAGTACATGTATATTGTAGCTTCTGCAGTGATAGTTGTCAAAGTAATGGGAAGCCCCCGGAGAAGCACTACCAAAATAATCACCAAAACTTTCCCAGAAAAGAAAGAAAGAAAGAACCCCAAGACTGTGAAAATGCACTTCCATAGACTAACAATGCAACTCTCAATCTCAAGACAAACAATAACTAGCCTAGCGTGAACCTATCTTGTATAAAAACTGTCACCAAGATCTTCCTTCTGACATCACACACAAGGAGAAAGAAAGAAAGAGAACTCCTGTAGTGTCCCCAATATCTTGTATAACTGTCCCCAATATCATATATAACACAGAAAGAGAACTCCTGTTACAATCAAGGTTTTTAGTACCGAGCTGAGTCAAGTTTCTGAAAACTCAAACCTCGGCATGTAAAACCATGGTTTTAATCAATTATTTGTACAAAATGCCACGCAAGAAGACTGCTTCCCCCGAGTTCTTACAATCTTGAACGCACACGACAACGAATAATTGATGAGATTATTTTTTTTTTTGCTGAATAAGTGATGAGGTTACTGCATGGTGACTCACATGGTTACTTCTCCAGCGACACTTATATGATCAATTTTCAGATAGTGCAGCCCCCAAAAGGAAGTTTCATTTAAAGCTCCAAACAGTGTAAACACTTTCCCAAATGAAAACCATACTTATCAATCTTAATCACAAAAATACCTCAACCTACTTGAAGCCTATTACAGAATCGTGTGATCAAGCGAAGAACTACTATTTTCTTCTTGTTAGAATAAACAAAAAAAAAAAAAAAAATCCTATATGGCAAGCTGCAAGGACAACAAGCTAAACTCGAAGTATTAAAACAAAGAAATAATGAGCCGCAATGTTTTTGCTTTATTAGCTAGCCCCCAATTGGAAATATATAATAGTCGACAATAAGTCCAACTCATTTGGAAACACAATCGAGTTAATCAAAGAGAACAGCACAGTGAATGATTGCACAAATTATCAAGGATTCAAACTAATTTAAAAGCACACATTCATTGACTACTACTGATATAATGATTAATGAAAAGTATAATAAATATCATAAAAGAAAAAAATAACCCAAAAGCACACTCAGTCAACTGCAAATTTACATTCAAAGCATGGAAAAACACATACAACAAATTGAGCAAATAAAACTAGCAAGAGAGCAGCGAATTCATAAGGTTTAATTTGAAATCAAACCAGGTCTTCATTGATGATGTGGCAGTCGAAGTCTTCGTCCCAGCCGTCATGGAGGCTCTTGGAGCGAACGAGATCACCGACGTTGATGTGGCGGAGACCCGTGGCGTCGGCGAGGAGGGAGCACGTCGTCGTCTTCCCTGTCCCCGGAGTTCCAGTCACCAGAATGTTCGGACCGGACCGCCCGCCACCGCCGGCCATCTCTATGTTATTTTTTGGTGTTTTTTTACACCACCGCTCGAGTCTGACGATATCGCGAGCGGCGCTATTGAGAACGAGAGAACACCAAGCGCGATGCAACGACTTTGGTCTAGGGCTACGCCAAGGTTTGGTGGGCTAGGCGGATAGCCCACGTTGCCGAGAAGCTTTATAATGATACTAGTAGACATGGCAAACGGGTCGGGTCGACCCGACCCGCTCACGGGTTAAAGGGTTACTAGTTATACAGGTACGAATCAACGAATATGTGAAGTTAGACGGATTTCAGTTATGATACCCATACCAGCCTGCGGGTTTGCAGGCGGGTCCGCGGGTATCCGGTCCTGCGGGTGGGTCCACGGGTACTCGGTCCAACTTCAACCCAACAATCAAAAAATATCCATAACCACAATTACAATAAAAATTCAGCAAAAAATAGCAAAATTAACTTAAAAAAAAAGTAGAATTAACTAAAAATTAGTAAAAATAGTAAATTTAATGCATAAATTAGTAAAAATCTTTTGAACGCTTTCTGAATTTTAGATAGTCTGATTGTATTAAAATTTAAATTATATATTAGAATATATAGACAAATATTAAATGATTTGTCAAAATTTAACAAAATTCGTAAATTCTAAATTATAAAACATACTAAAAGAAATGTAATGGAATTATAAAACAGAAACTTCATACAAAATAAAAAGAAATGTAATAGAATTATAAACAAAATAGAAAATGATTGCCATAAACATACAAAAAGAAATGTAATGGAATTATAAAACAGAAAACCATGCTATACACAAACCTAAACAATTATACTGAAACTGTATATTACGATAGTCGTATCATTCACAACTCTTAAATAAAAGTTATGACAAACACAAACATAAAGTTCAAATAGTTGTATATTACTATCATAAACATACACAAATCTTATTATATAAAATTCATTCACAATTATTCTACATAAGAGAATAAGAGATGGATAATTGGATTGAGAAATAAATTATAAATAATATTAGTGGATACGGGTGCCCACGGATCCGCGGACATCCGCCCGTTTGACCCGTAAATTATGGGTACGGGCGGATAATATCCGTATTTAATATTTTTGTCTACAATTTCTACCCGTACCTGCCCGTTTGAGCTGATACCTGCAGACCCGCGGATATTAGGTGAAGTTTTGCTACCTCTAGCTACTAGTCGTGTGCATGTGTAATGCACAAGTGTTATGTATATGTTTTTAAATAATAATATCAAAATATAATTTTATAATAAATATTAAGTTATAAAATACTTAATATCTCAATACTTTTTATACACTTTAATCATATTCTGCTATTATTTCTATCTATTCTGACATTCTTAAATTACAAATATTCCAAATCTATATCTACTTTTGGTGGAAAATTTCACTTGAGCTAAAATTATTCATTGATAATGCTGTATATTAGTTGTCTCTCTGAATATTCCCCACAACTTATTTTTGTTTTTCTTAACATAATTATCATATAAGTAATTATTACATATATTTGGCTTTTTAATTTTTTTAATATTTTGAATAAGCTCTGCAGTTTTTGTACTAAGCGGATTTCAAATATCCATTCACCTCAAAATCCTTAAATAATAGATATCTCGAGTGTTGAAAATAATTTTGGTATATAAAGCACTGATGAGCTAAGCTTTTGAAAACTTGTATATAATTTTATGTCTTACATAGATATATCATATAATTTTTCTATGTCTATTATTGTGATACCTGGCAAGTATTGGTTGATCGATATTGAATTTTGGTCGACTGAAACTTATAGGTGATATACTGGTTGGACTGATTGTTAGGCCTGTGCACAAGTTTAGGCTAGGCCCATGCGGCTGTGGACCCATAGAAATGATCATATATTTTTTGTTGGGATTGAATCTTATGTTCATTAATAATGACGGCCCCCTAGGTTTGCACCAACAAGTGGACCACTCTTTTTTAAGTCCGAAAAGAGACCGATCATATGGTGCGGCCAGAGCTTGAACGATACAGCTTTAGCATGAGGTCCCGATGCGGGTCGGAGTGTGACAATTATACATATCATTTTGATTTTCATATCTTTTATCTATATTATATATACGTAAATATATAACTATGAAAAACATCGTTAATTTGTAATACGTTGACCCTTTGAATTCAACTAATTAAATTTTTATATGTCTATTAGTCGCGCGGTCGATAGTGGAACATAGATAGAACACAACTTCAAGAGTGGTCAATCCGAAGTTTTTCTGCTTATTTTCAGTAAGGGGCTGTTTGGTTCCCCGTAGTTGGGGTCTGCTGCAGCAGTTGAAAAATTGGAGTTGAAAATCCGGCGTTTGGTTCGCCGCGGTTGGAATTTGCTGCAGTTTAGCAGCTGCAGTTCGGCGCTTGAATGCCGCAGTTCGATCTGCGACGAAAAAGGCCGCAGTTGCAACTCCGCGTGAAAATCAATCGCTCGCGTGCGGAAGCCCGTAGTTGCAACTTCTCGATTCCACGCTTGTGGTCCTCCGCGAGTGTTGTTGGCGATCGCCTGCTCTTCTCCCTCTCTCTAGCGATCATCCCCTCCGATCAAAGATTTGTGAGAGCGCCGTCTTCGGCGGTGGGTCCGATTGTCCCTCTCGCGGAGGCCCTAGTTGTTGCGATCTCGCAGCAACGCTCTCGTAAGTTAAGAATCGAAGCTCTCATAATTTCTCGGTGCCATATTTGTCAGATCTACGTTTTTAATTTCAGATCTGTATTTTTGAGGTGCTTGCTTTCAGATCTGAGTTTTTTTTGAGATGCCTGCTTTCGGATCTGTATATTTGGAGATGCTTGCTTTTTAGATCTGTTATTTTTTAGATCTGTTATTTTCAGATCTGATTTCAGATCTGTATTTTTGAGGTGCTTGCTTTCAGATCTGAGATTTTTTTGAGATGCCTGCTTTCGGATCTGTATATTTGGAGATGCTTGCTTTTAAGATCTGTTATTTTTTAGATCTGTTATTTTCAGATCTGTTGTTTCTAATTTCAGATCTGTATTGTTGGATCTGGTTGAGTTGCTAATCATATTGAGATCTATATTGTAGGTGTTTTCTGACCCGGTTGAGCTATTTTTCAGATCTGGTTGGTTGCTTACTCTTTACTGGTATGCATTTACACATTTTATCAGATCTATATAATGTTTTGAGTGATGTATAGGTGTTGTGTGTTGGATTAAATATGTTGTTATAGTTAATGATAAATGTCGGTCAATATCTAGGAAAATGGATGAGGTGCATCGCGAATCTATGAACAGAAGAAAGGCGGTAGTTGTCACTGTTTTGTTTGCAATACAATCTTTGCTTCTTTACATTATAAGGCATAAAGGTAGACACCGCCAACCTAAACCATATAACCACATACGAAGATTGAGTCAAAGAAATGAGATGTTGAACCGTCTTTACAAATGCGACGACAATTATTGTTTGCACATGCTAAGAATGAAGAAAGAACCATTTTTCTTGCTATCCAACTTACTAAGGAGTAGGAAGTTGATGTGGGATACGGTCCATCTTACCGTGGAAGAGCAATTGGCAATGTTTTTGCACACCGTCGGGCACCACCAACGAAATAGGACAGTAGGATTTACGTTTATCCGTTCTGGGGAGACAGTAAGTAGGTACTTCAAACATGTCATTTGGGCCCTTGGCAAGCTACGTCCTGAATTCGTGAGGCCACCGAACACCAACACTCATCAAATGATAACTTCAAGTTCTAGATACATGCCGTACTTCAAGGTGTGTTATTTATTTTTTCCACTATCTATCTTATACTTATTAGCTAAAGACATAACTCATCTAACGATGAAGGCTATACCTATAGGATTGTATTGGATCGATTGATGGTACCCATATTCCTGTAAACGTACCTTCAAGTATAGTAGCACGATTTCGCAGCCGTAAGGGCGTACCAACTCAGAATGTCTTAGCAGCCGTAGATTTCGACTTGAGATTCACCTATGTCCTTGCTGGATGGGAAGGGTCTGCCCACGATGCTTTGGTGCTGCGTGATGCAGTTGAGAGGGAGAATGGGCTTAGGGTGCCTGAAGGTATATTTTACACTAGTTATCGACTTTAGATTAAAATATTGCAAACTAAAGTTAAATTGATAAATATTGTTGTCGTTTAGGTAAGTACTACCTAGTAGATGCTGGATACTCAACACGTTCGGGGTTCATCTCCCCTTATCGAGGTGTGAGATACCATTTGAAGGAGTGGTCTGATCGATCCCCTTCAAATGCGAAGGAGTTGTTCAATCACAGACATTCGTCGTTGCGATGCACAATTGAGCGTGCGTTTGGGGCCCTGAAGAACAGATTTAAAATGTTGATTTCAAGACCATATCACCCCCTCAAAACCCAAGTTGATGTTGTGCTTGCTTGTTGCGTGATTCACAACTACATCATTAGTAGCGGTGGCGATCACTTGATCCCTACTATTGATGAATGGGAAGGTGCACATAATACTCCAACGCGCTCGAGGATGGATGCTAGGGATGAGTCGAGGGAGTGGGTCGCGTTACGTGATCGCATTGCTACCGATATGTGGGCTAATAGAGCATGACACAATTTGCATTAATGTATGAATACTTGTGGTTTTGTCACTTGTGATATGTAATATTAACCTTGACTTATTATAGTATTTTGAACCTTAGTAATTTATTCTTGAAATAATTACTTCTTGTGGTTTGGCTTCTTTGTTGTTATTTTTATTTAAAGATGGATGAGTTCAACGCACAAACTTCAAGGCAAGCAGCCAAGGCTCTTAGGTGGACAAAGCCTATGAGCCACTATTTCATCCAATTTATGGTCGAACAAGTTGCACAAGGTCAAAAGGTTGATAAGGGCTTTAAGCATAGTGCGTATACGGCTTGTGCCAGAGCCGTTAACGAGAAATTTCCTAACGTCCGCGTAGAACCCGGTAATGTTATCAACCACTTACGGACCTTAAGAGGCCGTTGGGTGACGATTAAGAAACTAAGGGAGTTGAGCGGCGCGGGGTGGGATGAGGAAAAGAAGATGATAATATTGGGCGAAGACGAATACCAAGCATACATTCAGGTTTGAGAACATAAGAAATTTTTCGGAATGTTATTAATTTTGAAGTAGTTTGGATACTTATCAAACTACGTATGTTTTCAGGCCAACCCAAAGGATGAGCCGTTTCTTAACAAGCCCATCGAGTTTTATGAGGAGTTAGGCATTATATGTGGAAATGACCAACCTACAGGTGTGTATGCAGGTAATATGAATGACTTCAATATTGACATTGGTGTGAATATGGAACCACCAACGCACATGAACTTAGACAAGGACAACACCGATCTCAATGATGCCACTTCACAATCTGATGTTAATGTGTTTGGTAATTGTCCTAATGTCCAATCTAGTCCACATGAAAATGCTCAGGCCACATCTTCAAGCAAAAGTAGCGGACGCAAGCGTGGCCGTGAAGGCGATGATCTAATTGCTGAGGCTATTGCGTTGTTTGGTTCAAAAATCGATAACGTATGCGATGCTCTTCGTCACGATAATACTACCACGTTTGGAGATAGACTGTTTGCAGCTGTAATGGAGTTTGATGGGCAGTATGTTATGCGTGATTTGATCAGGGCATATGATTATATGATGGAAAACAACGTTACTGCAAGGTCGTTCATTTCCAAGAATAGACAATGTAGAGAGATATGGTTGGAGGATTTCTTTTCTGGATTTATGTAGACGTCATGTACTTTGTGTGGTTTAGGGCTTAGTAGCAATATTTTGTAAGCCCTAATGATATTTCATACTCTTGTCACCTGTTACGATGTTAACAATGACCGTATTGTATTGTAGTAGTTATATTTTATCTCGTAACCTTTAGTTTGATGCTATCAGGTTTGATATGACATACTACGTTGTTTTTCGTGGACGAAAGCCGGGAATCTATGACACATGGCATGAATGCCATTCTCAAGTGTATGGTATATCTCAAGCGTGTTTCAAAAAATTTGAAACAAGAGAAGAAGCGTTGGAAAAGTATATGTCCTTATGGTTTCGACCAAGCATAAGGAGGTGGACGAAGATGTGCGTAACAAGGAATTGGAAAAAGTCCATTGTTTGGTCATACTATATAAGGATGAAATCAAGCGTCTTAAATTATATCTAGCTATATCCGTAACTATCATTTGTATTTTATTGCTGGTTGTATATCACATGATATAGTTGTTCGTAATGTTACTTATAACTCATCCACATTGTTGGTGTATGCAGGGTTATGAATGTTAGAATGCTCTATGATGACGTCCATTCTAAGGGCTTGAGAAAGTACTTATGTTGATGCTAATAGGTTTGATTTTTTTGTGGTTTGGCTGTGTATTTGTGCGCTGGGTTGTGTGGCAGACTGCACTTGCAGGTTTGCATTAGCTGGTTTGCTTGGTTCTTATATAGAGAATGTGCAGTTGGTAGCATGTGTGTATGCAGTTTGAGGGTGTATGTGCTGGGAGATATGTGCTGGATCCAGTTCTGTGCATGTGCTGAAGTTGTGGGAATGTGCAGATGTGTGTGTTTTTGTATGCAGGCCTGATAATGAGAAACACTACTGGGGAGTGCTGCAGTTCTGGAATGTGCAGTTGGTAGCATGTGTGTATGCAGTTTGAGGGTGTATGTGCTGGGAGATATGTGCTGGATCCAGTTCTGTGCATGTGCTGAAGTTGTGGGAATGTGCAGATGTGTGTGTTTTTGTATGCAGGCCTGACAATGAGAAAAAGTTCTGGGGAATGCTGCAGTTCTGTAAAGTGCAGCTCTGTGTATGTGCTGCAGTTCTGAAATGTGCAGTTCTGTGTATGTGATGCAGTTCTGGGCAGTATATGTTTGTGAATGCAGTTATGAGAATATGCAATTGTGAGTTAGTTGGTTATATCATATCTGCTGGAACTGCATTAGTAATACAACTGTGATATTCTGGCATTTCAGAACTGTGAATTTTGCTAGTGCACTTGTGTTTCTGGAAATGCTGTGTCGTTTTATGCCTGGCTGTGCAGTTGTTTTATGTGACTGGGATCTATATTGTGAGCTGGGTTTTATCTCAGGACTGCAATTCTGAGAATATGCAGTTCTGAGAATGTGCATTCCTGAAATTGAGGTTGTTACTTTGCTGGGATGTAGTTTGCGAATGTTGGGATATTTTTCTGGAACTGCAGCACTTGGAGGTTGTTTGTGCAATGATGGGAGGTTGTTTGTGCAGTGCTGAGATGTTAGTTGGACCAAGCAAACCCACAAGTGCAAATCTGTTTTGATTAATTTGAGCAACATTTGCAGGAAATTTGTTATATACCAGTTGTTAGGTGGTTTATTTGCAGGTATCTTCGTATTATGCCAGTATTGTGACTGCGCATTTGTGCCGTCTATTTATCGGACAGGGGTCGATTCCGGGAATGGAATCGGTGCTGTCTACTAGATAGGCTAGGCTTAGGTGCCATCTCAATACTTGGCGCAATACCGTAAGGTACCTATAAGTTAACCACATGCAAATGATACATAAGTACTTTCGATGATAGGTTTTTTGATGACTTATTTCATTCTTGGACAACTGAGAGCAAAATTGGCGGCAACATATCAAGATACTGGTCGCATGTGAAACATTGGATGGGGCAGCACAGATTCGCAATAGCAAGTTCTCCGTCGCGTGTGGAATAGATGAATTACAAAGTCAAGTGTATTTTTTTTCATTTAACATTTATTTGTAAATACATTTGTTTGGACCATGTATATTTTATAATATATGTACGTCATCATATCAAGCGTGTTTATAACGATGTCAAATATATTTTTTTATAATAAAGATTTTAATATGTTCATTGATGTTTGACTATTTTATATGTTTATCTGTATAATATTATAATAGATTTTAATAATATATAAACCAGTTCAACCAGACAAAAAAAAAAAAAACAAAAAAAAAATTTAATAATAAGGCTTAAGTAGGAATTTGGAAATTGTATTATAAAATATTTTTTTTTTTCTAATAATTTTATTAATACGTTCATTAGTATTTCAAACTGTTTTAAGTATACTCATATTATAATAACTTTCAATAATATATAAACCAACTCCACTCAAAAAAAAAAAATATATAAATAAAAAAATAATATTAACACTTTGCTGGGAATGTTCCATTTTTTTTTTTGAAATTCATTTAACATTTTATACATTACATATAATTACAATTTTATAATATTTCATATACCAACAAAAAAAAAAAGAAAAAAAAAAAGAGAAGGTAACTCTACCGCGAGTTACCATATCCGCTCAACTGCATCAAACCAAACACTGGATTTAGAACTGCGCTGCTCTACTGCATCAAACCAAACAGCTTTTTTTCAACTGCAGTAGTTCGAACTGCATCAAACCAAACAGATCTACTGCATTACCAACAACAGCAAATACAACTTCCAGCATTTCTAACTACTGCATTTACAACTCCGATTTTCAACTGCACCTAACCAAACAGCCCCTAAATGAAAACAGAATCCATTCTCCTTGGGCCATAATAAACTAAAGGGCTACGGACTTGTTTCAAACGGTTGAGTTGGGCCTGGGCGTTTTAGAGACCAACACAACAGCGAGGTTGTATTTGTAATTGTACTGGAAGCTCTAAGCCACATTCGGCCGCTGCTCTCCACAGCAACAGAAACCTCATCCTAAAACCTCAATAAACATCTTCTCCATTCTGCGGTAGCACAGCAAGCAAGCAATGAAGCAACTGAGCCAGCTAGCGAGCGAGCTGCTCCCTTGACCAACAACTGGATGAGACTAGAGACTCTGGATAGATCAAATCCAAACCATAAAATCCTCATAGCTCAGCGTGCATCTATCATGGACGCTAGAAGAAGCCTCATTTCTCCACCTACTCCTCCCCTCCTTCACAGCAGGCCTCTGCCCTTCTCTATCTTAGGTACTTTCTAGCTTTCATTCTTCTACTTTGACTTATTGTTAATGCTTGTTTGTTTCCTGAGTTATTGTTCTTTTTTTTCTTGCCTTACTAATTGCTGTTGGCTCTTATTGTTATAAAATGATTAACGCACTCTTGTACGTGATCTTCAGCTTAGTGACAGACAACTTGTGTAATCAAACTTATGATGTATTATGATGGGAAAAAGACAAGAAATGAACTAGTTGACCCAGGATACAAATTTGTAGAGGTTTCACTTGACTTAGTATTCTCGTATGTATTCTTGTTTTTCTTTCTTCGTTTTGTGTTTGTGTTCTTGTTTTTGTTGTGGGAAAGATATTGATCTTTGCTTATGAGTTACAACTCCTTACAGGAGTACTACTTTGTTTTTGCCGTCAATATATCGAATTTGCCCTTTGCATTGTCTCCAAGGCTAACCAGAATGACAGCACATCATTTGAGAATTTATTAGCAATTCGTTGAAATTCCAATAGTAATAATTCGTGGATTTTTTATGTTTGGCCTGGAAACAAAACTTTGCTATAGTGAAATTTCACTTGCATGAATCATCACTCATGTTTTTGTATTTTTATTTTTATTTTTTTGGTCACATTCCTCTTGTAATGAAACTTCTAGGCCACTATTTTCCACCTATCTAAATGTGCTGATGCAGACTAATAGGTCAGGTATCTAGGGAAGACAAAGTAAGCATGAATTCTGCATCTGCTTATTGAACTGGTTACTCGATAATGTTAAATGTTAGATTTTTGTTGATGAGCATGTGCTCCCTAACATCAAATTTATCCTTTTAGGCTTATTCAAATGTATTGGTGCTTTGAGCCTTTTTAAACATCTGAAGATTTGTAGTTTAGATGTAACATCAATTATCATCTATTGATCACGTTTAGCTGGTCTTGTATTCTATGCAAATTGATTTTGTGTTAATGTATGCCAAGCTGCAGTTTCAATGCCACAAGATCAAGCAAGTCGTGTACCTTCTACCTTGCCAACTACCTCAATAGTGCGGAAGCCTCTTTTACCAGTGCTATTCCAACAACAACATGATGATTGTATTTCTTCTTGCTACATTGGAGATGAGAAAATACCACAGGTTATTTTCTTTTAAAAAAATGTTGTTTATCGTGCATGCATTTTCATGTTAAATAGTTAGTAAAGAATATAGGAGATAGCTGGTTTGACTTCTTAGTTTCTTGTGGATGGTAATATATACCTTTTCGCCCTCCTTTCAAAATTTGTTTATATTAAACCATTTAGTAAGTGTGCATTAGATGCGTGCAATGATTCTTACTTAATGTTTCAAGTAAGTATGTAAGTGCGAGCCAATCAATGACATGTCGGATTTTGATGCCAGTTTAGGGACCAATTCATAAAGACTTGTAAGATCTTTACAAAGTAACAATGTGGATATGAGCAACAGGAAGACTAGTCAAATCGTTTCCTTTTGTATTTATTTCGTTTTCTTTTTATGGACTTGTGCTATGTATTGATCTAGGAGGATCCCGAGACCCAAAGAGGCCGAGGCCGAGGTGACGTCATCACCGAGGCCGAGGTGAAACATGACCGAGGCCGAGGTGTCCACATCACCGAGGCCGAGGTGAGACAGGACTGAGGCCGAGGTGTCCACATTACTGAGTCCGAGGAGAGACAAGGCCGAGACTGATGTGAGACAGGGCCGAGGCCGAGGTGTGAGACCTAGCCGAGGCCTAAGTAAACTCATAACCAAAGCCGAGTCGAGGTTCAGCCGAGATCGAGATACAAGTATATCCGCGGCAAGGGTAAGGCTTGGCCGAGGCAGAGACATACGTATAGCCGAGGTTGAGGTCGGACTTGGCCGAGGTCGAGATACAAGCATATCCGAGGCTGAGGTATAACTTGGCCGAGGCAGAGATACACATAACTGAGGCTGAGGCGAGACATGACCGTGGTTGAGGGAAGATCAAAGGTTAGAAAATCAAGAGGCAGAAGACCAAAGGATGACGGTTACGAGGCGTCATTAAGACAAAGTTAAAAGAGTTATTAATATGTATAAAGAGAGCATTAATAGTTGTTTGTTTCCCTTGGGTTGCCCACGGGCTTTCCTATAAATATGTATTCATTTCTCATTTTGAGGAAGAAAAATATAGAGAAAAATATTCATATATTATATTTCTTTTCTCATATCCATATAGAACACCTCTATAGCCTTCTACTCGATAGATCCGCATAACCTTGAAGTTCTTCGTTAAGAACTCGGTCCAGATCAAGTGGTATCAGAGCTCAGGCTCGAGTCTTGAAGGTTGGAGGTGATAAAACTAAAATCCAGAAGAATGGTTGTGCTGAGCGACGGAAAAGACACTAAGGTAGAACCGGATGGATCGAACGTGATGAATTCGGAAAGAAGAGAAGATTCGTCATCGAGAGGTGAATATTTGGAGGATTGTATGGCGGTTATAGGGACCCAACTAGCTGAGATTAAAACTATACTCAGCAGTTGATGAGCCGATCTGCGAGCCCCACACCATCGAGCAAAAAAGATACCGAACCGTCCGCCGTGCCGCCACCCGTGATACCCTCCGTCTGAGGAGAACAAAGAATCATCCTTGAGAAGGGAGAGAACTCAAGTATGCGCAGACTCGAAAAAGAGCCCATCTAGATAGTCGGGCTGTATGAACCTGAACAGAAACTAAAAATGTCGGAGCCAATCCCTGTGGGGATTGGTGAAGCTAGAGGCAAAGATCGAGATCCCGGAGTTTCGAGGAGACGTTGATGGGGAGAAGCTAGATGCTTGGCTGGATCGATTAGAATCGTATTATTATTTGTATGATTTTAATGATCTGCAACGCCTGACTTTCACGCACGTGAAGATGGAGTCCCATGCCTTGGTGTGGTGGAACGCGTACATGAAGACCCATAGAGTGCAAGGCATGAAGTGGGAAGAATATAAGACACTTGTGCACAAACAATTCTACCCAGTTGGGTTTCAAGAAGATAAATGGCGTAAGTGGATATACCTCAGACAATACGCTGAGCATACAGTGCATGAATATGCGACAGATTTCAAGCGTCGTGCCCTCACGCTCGGGATATCCTTGGTCGAGCCCGAGGTATTCAAGAAGTTCCTGGCGGGACTGAATGACGAGGTACGTGGTCACCTCAAGATGTACTCGGTCAAAGACATAGATGATGCATGCGAGAAAGGGATGCTATCGAGAAGACGTTGCACCCAAGAAATATATCAATACAAAGACCCAACTGACAACACCCAAAGCTAAAGGTAGCTCGGTAGGAGAAGCAGAGGAAGGAGCCGAGCTCAAGAAGGGTGCGGGTAGAAGATCAAAGTGCTCACATTACAAGCTCGAGGGGCATTCTGAGCCGAAGTGTTGGTTCGCTCACCCTGAGCTTGCGCCCAAGCATTGGAAGGAAGGACCTCGGAAAAATCATGGCCGCAACAACCCCAGAACCTTGGTCGTGGCCGAGGAAGAAGAGAGAAATGATCCCCTCATGGCAAATGAGGTAGATCCTACACTCTCTTTGATGGTGCGTGCAGGAAAATCTATACGGGACGGACCGTCGAGCTCAGACTCGACCCCCAATGAAGATATCGTGAGAGAAGAGCTCTTTCACGTAAACCTACAAGTCAAGCAGAAACTAGTTACATCTATAATCGACCCTGGAAGTCAGAGGAACTTTATTTCCGAGGCATTGGTCCAAAAAATGCAGCTAGAAACTATATTCCACCCGAGGCCGTATGAAATTGGGTGGTTCAAAGAGGGACTCAATATCAAGATAGACCGCCGATGCACTATCAAGTGCGCTATCACCGGCAGATATATAGACGAGGTCACCTGCGATGTCGTTCCGTTGGATGTGACCGAGGTGATACTCGGAAATCTCTATATTTATGATAGAGATGGTGTCTACTATGGGCGCCAGCAGAGATATCAGTTCGTGAAGGACGGACTCAACTACATAATCGGGAATACGACTACCATACCAAGTACCGCATCTCTGCGATCTACATGTGTAAGTGCGGGGCTCGGAGGAAGTCCAAGAGCCATGAGAAGAAGACCCCACAACAAACAAACTCATTGTGGAGCAACGAGACAAATAGGGGACGCTTGATCTAAAAGGATCTCGAGACCCGAAGACGCCGAAGCCGAGGTGGCAGCATCACCGAGGCCGAGGTGAGACAAGACCGAGGCCGAGGTGTCCACATCACCTAGGCAGAGGTGAGACACGACCAAGGCCGAGGTGTCCACATTACCGAGGTTGAGGTGAGACAGACCGAGGCCGAGGTGTGAGACCTAGCCGAGGCCTAAGTAAACTCATAACCAAAGCCGAGGCGAGGTTCAGCCGAGGTCGAGATATAAGCATATCCGAGGCCGAGGTAAGGCTTGGCCAAGGCAGAGACATACGTATAACCGAGGCTGCGGTCAGACTTGGCCGAGGTCGAGATGCAAGCATATCCGAGGCCGAGGTAAGACTTCGCCGAGGCAGAGACATACACATAACCAAGGCTGAGGTGAGACATGACCGTGGTCGAGGGAAGATCAAAGGTTAGAAGACTAAGAGGCAGAAGACCAAGGGTCGGAAGATTAATGGTCAGAAGACCAAGAGACAGAAGACAAAATGATGATGGTTACGAGGCGTCATTAAGACGTAGTTATGACAGTTGTTAATATGTATGAAGAATAGTTGTTTGTATCCCTAGGGTTGCCCATGGGCTTCCCTATAAATATGTATTCATTTCTCATTTTGAGGGAGAGAAAAATATTCATATATTATATTTATTTTCTCAAATCCATACAGAACACCTCTATAGCCTTCTACTTGATAGATTCGCATAACTCCGAAGTTCTTCGTTAAAAGCTAGGTCCAGATTATGTATGGACCGTCTAACAAGATATTATAGTTTTATCTTATTCCCATGAAAGAAGATTTGTAATTATTTCTTGTTGGCTGCATAGGAAGCAACATGATTTTTTCGTGGAAGCAGACTTTTTGCTCCATTTAGAGTCAAATTTGTTTATGATGAGAAGACATGTTATTCATGATTGCCTTGGTATTGTGCATGTGATTGCATTTCTAGGATATCCATTGTCAACATTGTTCTTGTTGTTTTAAATGAGGATTAGAAATCTGTACAGATGAAGAAAGTCCTCTATAGGTGGATTGGTTTGTTAATAATAAGAATGGTAGAGACGCATATGAAATCTTCTTTTCCCGAGTCTTTTTATTGTTTATCTATTTTCTGTACATTATGAAAGACAAAAAAAATGTACTATATCATTTCTTTTAGGATCTTTGTCTGCTGCCCTGTTTTTCTTAAAATCTGAATGTTAATATGGAATTTTCATGTAAAGAGTTTAACATCTAATAAAAAATACAAAATGCACTTTCTTTGTTTGATCCCTCCTGTTCTCATGAAGTATCTCTGCTTCTGAAGTCCCCTCATCTTTTTGGTTTCTGTTTATAGTATGACTATCTCAATGCACCTTGGAACTTTTAGAGTCTCACAAATTTAAGCCTAAATGCTGTCAGCATCATGTATAGCTAGTTTAACACAATCTGCATTTTCATACTAAAGGCAGCACTGGGCATCTATCACCTCGATGGTAGACCATCAATTTGCATGGAGGAAGATAATTATGGCCCCGGCCAATATGAAAGATATTTGGAAGGTCCTTTGCTCTCTCATCCAGGTTTCAGGTACCTGTAAGATAACCGCATCTCTTGTTTTCCCATGTATTTTGACCCTGCGGCATTCTTTTTGCCACATTCTTTGGTAATTCATTTTTCTAATAAATAATTATTTCAGTTTCTCACATCCATGCAAAAGAGGATCAGCACTAGTACGTTTCAAGGAGGCAATAGTATCCAATAGTTATGGGGTTCAAGTTGTTGAAGTGGCACTGCCAGACGATGATCTTTTGAAGACTGTAGGAGCAGATGATGTTCTTTCCCTTGCAAGTAAAGCCATGATAGTCTCAAGAGAAGCAGCATCATTAGCCAAAGAAACAAACACTTTAGCTGTCAAACTCAACGACTCTCATGTATTAAGGTCCCTCCTATAAGTACTTTTATGTCTTCCTATTTATCTCTTTTATGTTTATCTTTTCTTTTTTCATGGAAATCTTTGTTTTAATGCTACCATCGTTCAGCTTGAATTCGGAAGAATCCAGTAGTGAGGAGGAGGAGGTAACAGTAAGGTCAAGAAGGCTTCTGAAGAGACAATTTAAGAGACGAAAAGTTTCAGGGGAAGTTCGTAAAACAAATCAGGATGCACGTCTGGTAACTTTGTCTATCAGCAAGAAGCTCAATAAAGAGTTTGAATCAAATGATCCGCTGAAGTTGTTTTTTTGGGGCCCTGAGACGAAGCAATTACTAACAGTTAAAGAGGAAAAGTCCTTGATTGCTAAAGTGCAGGCATGTACAATTCCTCATTTTAGCATTAATTTGACAAACCTAGTTGTGTTTCTAATGCCTCAATTCACTTGGCAAATACCAGGATCTCATGAGAGTGGAAGAAGTTAAACAGAGGCTTCATGTGGAACTCAACCGTGACCCAACTTTAACTGAATGGGCGCAAGCAGTTGGAATGGATTGCCAAACTTTGCTGTCCAAAGTCCATTGTGGTAAACGGAGTAGAAACAAGCTGATATATTCTAATTTCCGTCTTATTGTACATATTGCAAAACAGTATGAAGGGAAAGGTCTCAGCCTTCAAGACCTATTACAGGTTGGTCGAAATCCTATTTGTCAGCCGTCCATATTGTTGCAATGTGTTTACATCTGTTGTGTGCTAACGCAATGTGTTTCCGTCTGTTGAGTGCTAACTATTTGTAAATCTCAGCGTTAATGATCTCAGTGATAGATAGATCAATCAATACTTGCATTAGCTTGGTTTATGCTAATTATCTTACTGTATTTATAATATTTGAGAATTTATTTTGCCTTTAGAAAGAGTACTTCATTTGCTTGAGATAACATGCATCTTTTATATGGATATCATGAACCAAATGGCAACAAGCAGAAGTTACCTTGTTCTATGTTCTACTACACCTTCCTAAGTATGGTTGAGCTAATAGCTCACTGATTGCAACCGAGTGGCTTAGGTGCTGCACAAACAAAATTGGCTTTACAACTAGATTGTTCATTAGTATACTCCAATAAAATTAAGTCCTCAACCTCCTCAGGCTTCATCCAGTACATTTTCTGTTTCGTTTTTGGTTTATTTTATATCGTTCCGCTCTTTGGATGAATGGAACTATGTGTTGCAGGAGGGAAGCATGGGTCTCATGAGGAGCTTGGAGAAGTTCAAGCCCAAAGCAGGTTGCAGATTTCCTTCGTATGCGTATTGGTGGATAAGACAATCAATCAGGAAAGCTATATTTCAGAATTCACGATCCATACGCTTACCTGTAAGCATATTTTGCTTTATAGTTTTTGCTAGCTTACTTTAGACCTTCCAATGTTTCTTTGAACTTAGAAGCCAAGAAACTAGTGCAAGTTTCATTTATACAAGCCATTTGCTTGTGCAAGCACAGGTATATAGCCATGCAGGAGATACTTATCATTTCTTCTTGCTACTTTATGAACATGAAAGTCATAAATCCAGATCGTTTACCTTCATATTTCCCGTCAAGAACAGTATTCATAATTACAGTAAAAATCAGGGTAGACCAGTTCAAAAAATATCTCTAAAGTCAAAAGATAAACATCAAGCAGATCCGTTTAAAGAAAAGTAATGTAAATTGCAATGGATCTGGTGATACAAACATGTTTTTTAGTTTTTTAGCAAGCTTGTATCAAAGACTGTACAAGAGTTATCACATCAGTCTAAAGAAATTTCCTTTAATGTTTAAAGTAAATAAATCCAAGCCATATAGTTTGTGCATTTATAGTCACATGTATATGCAGTCATGGGTGTTGTTGCAGTACTTATTAGTTGAAACATTTTGTGACAAAACTAGGTACAACCTGCTTGTTTAATCTTTTACGCAAGATTTTTTGGTAGTTGGGCGCGAGTTCTCCATGTCGTGCTGAGCCAACTTTTGATTAATTCCAAACTCGAGACATATGGAGCGTGCCGTGCCGATTATGCCGATTTGTGCCAATAATAATTTTATTTTCTATAAGTTTTCTAAAATAAAAATTAAAATGACCGTAAATTTTAAAAAAGAAAAAGAAAAGCATCACCCGGGCGCAACTTCATGACGTAAAATGTTCGCAATATAAGAGGATGAGAGAAAACGACCGTGGCCATGGGAGTGATGTTGGTTGGATGCTTCTTTTTATTCTCTTTGTCAAGGTTTGCAATATCAGAAATGGCAACGGGATTGATGATTTTTAATTAGACAAATATCGGATGGTATTGGTGGTTAGGAATATCAATCGAACAAAAATTAAAAATCTTAATATAAATTACTTAAAACAATTAAAAAGGGAAAAGGAAAAAAAACTAAGGTTACATGCTGCGAAATTGGCATGGCTTGCAAAACTGGTAAGAGAGTGGAAGTGGAAGATGGCCGGCACGGCCTGAAAATAGCCATATCAGCCGGTTTCCATGTTTAATCTGGCTGACACGTCAAACGGTGGCACGGCCTGAAAGTTTGCTGCTTATATATTTGCATCTTCTATGTAAATTGATGTATTACATTGACCTGCAGGAGAATCTGTTTGCTCTCATTAGCACGGCCTGAAATTTCGCTGCTTATATATTTGTATTTTCTATGCGATTTGATGTATTACATTGACCTGCAGGAGAATGTTTTTGCTCTCATGAAAAGGATCAAGCACGCAAGAATATTGTACAATCAAGAAGGTCGTAGACCTACAAAGGAAGAACTGGCAAGATCTGTTGGCATAACTGTTCAAAAACTGGAAAAACTGATCTCGTCATCGAGAAGTCCTGTTTCTATCCAGGAGCATGCCTGGAGAGATCAGGATGTTACGGTTCAGGTAAAGTTCATGTTTCCGTCAGCCTATCCAGCTACAAAATCTGTTGTGCATGCAGTGCCGTGAAACAAAAGGCCCATAAGAACTCAGCATTATCGGTTTGCCAAGTTTTCTTATGTCAATTATTGTGCTTACAGGGCAAATTCCTTGACTTCTTTTTGCGAGACTTCAAGTCCATACTTTCTGTTGTTTTGTTTTAGAACCCAGGATCGTGAATGGTTTTCAGTAATTTCACTGTTTTCTATCTGCATAATGAATCTATCATTATTCCAATGAGTAATATTGAAGTAATGGGGGAACACAAGAGATACTTGTTCTGACTTCAAGATGCTTATTTGGTCCTAATTATCATATGTATCAGGAAATAACAGCAGATCCTGAGGTCGAGATTCCTGATCGTATAATTGCCAAACAGCTGATGAGGCAACACATTCGCAGCCTTCTTGGTATTCTCACACCCAGAGAGATTGAGATAATACAATTTCGTTTTGGACTCTCTAGCCACGACCGGAAGTCACTTTCAGAGATTGGTGACATGTATTCCCTGTCAAAGGAAAGGGTGAGGCAGATTGAGATTAGGGCTTTGGACAAGCTAAGGAGCTGCTTGCAAGAACAAGGGCTAGGGGCCTACGCCGGTCTATTGATTTGATACGTGCAGATTTTCCTGTGTGTATCCATCTGAGTCAGGTTAGCTATAAAAGAACTCAGTCCATAAATTAAGTCTGCAAGCTATTGGCTTCTGGTGGCACACATCTGGAGATATTTTAGCCCCAGGAATGTCGACATAGTTGACTGTATATATGCTGTTTTGTATTTTAAGTTTTAATTTTTTTTTAATCCACCAGAGGGAGAGAAAGCTAGAATTGAGCCTCAGAGAACAGTGCCTGAGGGTGTATACGAGACTAATCTCTTGAATTCATTACGTACAAATTGATTTGCTGAATATCTTTTTAAGCTCTAGATTGCTAAATCTAAATGTATTGATATGCTCAATATTTAGGTGTTGTTGGAAATCTTGAGAAATCTCTACTACAAATTTGATGTTTAAGATGCCAATAATGAAGAAATTAACGGTTTGGGGTATTTGTTACCTAATTTTAAATAAAAGTCTTATCTTATAGTCATGAATAAATAAAGTGCTCCTTTTTCTAGTTGCAAAATTAACAAATACAATATCAATATAACCGGCCGAATGATGTTAGTGGCCACTGCTAAATGCAGTTTTATGCCGCCTGATGAGTTTAGCTAAAACATCTGGAAGAATCATATGCTACTTCTATAATTTATGAACTGCCAAGACTTCTAATAATGTCGGTGAGTGCTGAGTAAGTTCCAAACAGTGCAGATACAGCCCAACTGCAATGATCAGGATAGACAGCGATACCTACAATTCATTACGAGTGAGCTGTTATACTTCAAATTTGGAGAAACCATTTAAGTATTCTAACTTTTCAAACATATTTCATGGTAAAACAATAATAATCTTTAAGCTCCATAAGCTACGAACAAGGTAAAGCTAAAGTAGGTACAGTTGGTATTTTACCAATCATAGTTTTGTTAAATTATTTTTGTAAATTGATGTCAAATTTGTACCTGAACTATGTACTTCCCAGAGTATTGCATTCCATACTGTGTTATGATTAACAATACTGAAAGCAAGTATACAGAGCAGATTACTTGGCTAGTGTTTGTGAGTGATATAATGAGCAAGTTTGTTAAGAACCAAGCGATCCTGTGAATAACATCTCTAATATTATTCAGCGGAATGAGGTTCGACGACAAGGATTATGGCATGTCTTCACCTCTTATTGGTTACTGAACATCGAAAGATAGAAAGAAAATATTGGTAGACACTTCAAAAAGTTACAAATGATACATACTGCTACTTGAAACTGAAGAAGCATATGGTGAGGTGGGTGTTACTGGTTGTAGTATAGCTAAAGAACTAAAGTTGAAGATTCAACTGGGATTCTCTTTCCATCGATCTTGGGTTGTTTAGGTCCGGTTCATATACCTAACAGCAAGCTTGAATGAACATGATTAAGTTTGTGGATTTGAAAAGTGTCAATGTGATAGGGAAGTAGCGGGGTGTCGCACTAGTAGCGTGGCCCTCTAGAAGTCTAACTATCCTAAATTCGACTCCCTGTCTTGCCAGTGCAATAAATTACACTGGCAGGTATGCATACGTGTACGTCCTACGTACGACAGGTCTTCGCCTATGTATCGGATAGTCTCCTCTCCGGGTGAGCCAGGTAATGTGTTTTGATAATAATGCCGGTGCTAAAAAAGAAAGTAGTGTGATAGTGGCAAACCATAAATATTGCAATAAAAATAACATTTTATGAGAGAGAGAGAGAGAGAAAGAAAGTTAGTCATATGAATATTCATAACGGAAAGCAAAATACATTACCTGGGGCCAGGTTACTTTACCTCTGAGAAGCTTCAGAAAACAAACACATGGAAGAATCATTGTCTGTCAAGGTATGGATTAGCTAAGTGTCAATGCTGTTAGAATTTGTGGATTTCTGTATCTATTAAAGAAAACTTATAGCATGTTCATAGATGAACAAAAACTTACTACAAGCATCGTAAGCAACGACCCAACCAGTGCCATAACAAGACCTGCAGCGATTGAAGTTCATCAGGAAAAGTCCTTTTTTTTTTTTGGGGGGGGGGGGGGGTGTTTATCCAAAAAATCTCTGCTTTACAAAACATGAACAAATCTGTCTCTCGAATGAAAACACTGAATTTGCTTTTCAGAACACTTTTGTGCTCCCCTGGAACACTTATTCAGCTCGCTCCAACACTTTATTAGCTCGCCCGGAACACTTTTTTTTTCTCGTCCGGAACACTTCAGTCAAAATACTTTTTTTTAATACTATAATATTAAAAAAACTTTCAACACCACAATAATAGTCACACTAAACTAGACGTCTAAAACAACTTGGAGGATTCGATCATGGGTTTTTTTATAAAGTTGAAAAGGTAGAGGCTGACATGTACGAGTTTGACAAGCAGTTATTTTTTTTTAAATTTTTTATTCTTTTTTTTAATATACATGTCTTCCTTCCTTTTTTTTTTTCTCTTCGGCTCCCGTTATTTCGTGTTCTTATGTTTCAATGATATTTGGAGTTGATACAGTATGATTAAGGTGACAGAGTGCTAGCTAAATAAGGTGAGATATTTTCCCAGATCTAATAAACATACGAGATGTCAAGAATTTTAACAAGACTTACCAAAGAAAGGGATGAGAGAGCAACGATCAAGATGGATATAACCAGTGCTGATCTAACGATGATAGCGTACATGAGGGACTTCTGTTCGTTAGCTGGTATCAACTCCTCCAAACTCAGTGCTATGGGCATCAATGTCAAAGCATATGTAACCAACGTTAAGGGAAAGAGATATCATATGACCATGAAAAAGCTCCATTCTTTATTTATTTATTTATTTATTTTTTTTTTTTTTAAAAGACAACCACATATTGTAAATGCTGACGCCCTATTGATGGAATAACAAACATAAACATAGCGGCGACATGGTGTCGCACTGTATGGACGGGGCACAAAAACTCTTACGATTTAGGTTCGACTCCCCATCCTATCAGTTGCATAATTGCGATTATTGCGCTACTAGTTGTATTTTGATGAACTGCCAAATGAAAATCTTATCAGGTCAATAGTATTCTCTCTAGAAAGGCTTACATAATGTAATAAAAAAAGGATATTTGGTTATGGGATTAACCACCTGCAAAACAGAAACACCAAGTCAAAATATGTTATACTAGCAAAGAAAAGCCAAACAGTATACACATTTGTTTTTTTCCTTTTTTTTGGAACGGGAGCTGGTTTTTGGCACAGAACTCCGCACGGGCAAAAACACGAAAAAATAAGAAATACGTTTCTCGGAGTAAGAAACGCGTTTTGGAAACGCGCTCCAAATCACGGCGGTCGGTGGAGCGCGTTTCCGAAACGCATTTTTCACTCCGGGAAATGATTTCCCAGTTTTCCGTATTTTTTCTGTGCTGAGTTCCGTGCCCCAACCACTTTCCTTTTGGAACACATAATTCAAGTTAGCATGCAAGTTTCGGTAATCGTTTTCTTATACTGGGTCATCACTGTTTGAGTAAATGTTTCAAGCAGTTATAGTCACTTAAGTATTATTCTTGTATTATCAAAAAGCTTTTAGTTTCACATCTTAATTTGTAATGCTGATGTTCAGTAGCTGTTACATAACCGTTGTCCAAACAGCAATCTTGGCAACTACAAGATCGTTTGGCATATTTAGCGTGAACTGGGACAATGTTGACTCGCCAAATGTCAGGTAGCCAATGACGGCAGTACCAGCAAACATCATTGTGCAAATAAAAAAGCTGCAGGAATAATAGACTTCAAATTAACATTGAATATGGTAAAAGTCATAAAGATATGTTTTAGGCTAGTTACCTTGTAAAGAGGACTGATGGATACTGTCCAGGTTTCTTTAAGGAGGAGTATATGTTCGGTAAGACTGCATGGCCTGAATAGCAATATCCATACACGCCAATTGCAATTGGTATTCCAGGAAGATTTAGTGGAGTTCCTCTGCTGTGGAAACCAGCTGTGTCAACTATTCCAACCCAAACTAAGCATGCAACCACCGACAATGATGCAATTACTCCACCAGCTTCAATTGCAAAAACAAAGACAAAAAAAAGAGAGTAATTTCAGACTGGTTCATCGTGAATTCCATATGTTTGTTTTTCTTTGTCCAGGCTAACATATTAGGATGATAGGAATATGGATAATGTTTAACTCACCGGATATGTAACTGAGAAGACTCAAATTGGTGAGCCATGTGGTAGGCATAACTATGAGTGTGGTCAAAATAGCAAATAGTAAATGAGAATCGAGATGCAGCCCGCCTATGTGTAGATGTGCATTAGGGAACAAGGATGATAAATTATCACTCTCAAGGATGATGTATTCAACACACGAAGCCTGCAGATTTAAGAAAGAGCCTTTTGTGAGAGGCGAAAACAGCAAGCAGCCTTAAGAAACCAAGTACAGAGAAAAGTGTACTTACATAGAGCTCAAGGTAGAGTATTATCTGCATATCATGAAAAAACAATGAACCTAAGTGTTATATGATCTGCATATACTCGTAACAGTTGCAATAAGTTAGAGATGATACGCTGGGCAATCACTTACAGAGAAAGCAATTCGACCTGTGGTACCGAAGGCAGCTTGGCCTACATCAGGATATGTCTCAAGGCCGGCCTCACCGTCAAGGCAGTAGCGCAGCAGAACACCAGTGTACCAAGCCAGCACTGCAAATAGAAACAGTATAGAGAGCCCCATTCATCCTCCTTCCTTCACTGCATAAGCGGTGGAGAGGAGCCCAACTCCACATAGGACATTTATCCCTGAACTATTGTCATTATTGGACTATGCTTCATCCCCACTTTTAAAGAAAATTATTTGGAAGATTTTTTTGAGGTCCTTGATGGTAATGGAAGGACCGGCCAATTAGGTCTAGAGTCGGTCACCACTTATCTTTCTGAAGGTGCCGTGGCAGAGTGCTCGCAGAACGAGCACATATTCATTAGGGGCCCGTCGAATGTCCGAGGGTATAATATCTTGTCATATGTATCAAACATTATAATTAGTCTACAACTAGAGACCTAATCCAAATTCAGTGTTCCACCGATATTGTAGCTCTCATATTAGTAGCGCGTCTTTCTTTTTCTTTGCCCATAGGAATTTTACCTATGAATCGCGTTACATTTTGTTTCTCCTCTTTGTCTCTCTCTTCTCCAAGTTTTTTCTATTTGTCATGTTTTGAGTTTTCGATCTACTGCTCGTGTTACAATAATTTGTTAGGGAGAAATGTTAAACCATACTGCTTGGATTTACAAACAAAATCCAAAAGTTTAAGTGCCTATGGCCTCTAGGATTCAAGCATATATTAGCTCTGTAGTTCTTTACCCCTATTTTTCGTGGGGCTAATTGTCATGATTCATATTGGATCTTGACCTGTATGAGCCATGTTAAGTCCGACATCACATGTTAATCTCAAGAGTTATTAGTATATACAAGTCAGAATTTGGTTACCTAGGGTTATTGAAATAGTGGTGAAAGTAGGTGAAAGTCGGTCAAATTCCTTCATGCAGGACCCTTTACTCACCATAGGTAGAAAGTACAGTTACCAAATGCATATATGTAAAGCTGTGGATACGTGTGAAAGTAAGATAGTATTTTTGTACATTGGATATTATCTAAGGGGAATGATAAGTCTCATGTTCCAATAACTTCAGCCAAATCAACCCAACCTCCAAAGTCAGGCCCGTATGGGAGTTGATGTTCGCCATAGCACTGACATCTACTCCCTGCTACACTCTTTTGGATTTGCCCCATACATTAAGTTGTAAAAACTATCATTACTCGCCTTAACATCAACTCCCACAACACAAACTCCGTGCTTCCTAGCTACCCACGTTGGTCAGTTCTTCATGTTTTCACAGTCTTAGTCTATTTTAAAGCGCCGGCTCAGTTTTGTCTTCATAGTTCATTGAAGCCCTCACCTCGTGCATGCATCCAACTGACGCAACAAATAAACACTGTAATCTATTATTAAATGTACATTTATGATGTTCATTTCTAAGTATTAGTTGAGGTTCTAACTATTAAAAAATTCACACTCCACTTGGTTGGTTGTATGAACAAACTCGATTATGAGAAATGAACTTATTGACAATCATACATGCATCTCAGATTACAATCATACATGCATCTCAATCTGAGCTAAGTAATCTAACCAGCCTTGTAAGTCGGCTCTTGTGTTGGTTCAGCATTGTCGATCCATGAGAGCCCAACCATGGCACACTTTATTCTATAATTTCGTAATCATTCTTTTTCCTTTTTGTTTTTTGTTTTTTGTTTTTTGTTTTTTGTTTTTTTTTGGAATAATGTCAAAATGTGTCAAACAAACTCTTGTACTTTGTTAGAGGTATGCTTTCGAGTAAACCGGAATCGACCCTAACTGAACCAAACTCTAAAAAACTGACCAGAATCTAATTGTACTCGAATCGTTGGGTCATTTCATTTAGGTTGTTGGGTAAAGATAGGTGTGGTCAGCCCTTAGTTTGTAATTCAAACAGCGTACTACAAACTTCAAAGGTCTTTTGGACAAATTTTCTAACATTTTTATACAAAAGAATTTCAACTATAAAGTTGTGTCATTACTCAAAAAGAAACTGTTTTTTAAATAGTGCACCATTGATTTTTTTTTGGGGGTCAAAAAAATGTTTAAGAAGTGGGTTCCACTGTAATCCTATGTGACTAATCCTTGGAACCTACGCTGTTAGCTATGACATGATGTGGAACAATGAACTCTCTTAAAAGCTAATAGCATAGACGAGTTTTCATATACATCATAACCGTAGAATTACATGTACTTACCATTAAGCACAGCTTGGCGTTGGCGAGGATTAGGCAGCTCATTTGAGATTGTTGGAGGTCCGACCTCTTCGGTAACCTTCTCAAGGTTGCTGTCCTCGATGGAAGTAATGTTGGTTGAATAGCCTCCTGATTCTTCTTGGCTTGGACATCCTGTTGTTGTGGTTGTTGCTCGTCGACTTTGGTTGGTAACAAAGGCTTGGTTAGCAAATTCAAAATATCCGAAGTGTGCTGTACTCTGGCAGAGGAGTTCATGAATGAACATTCCAGCTTGCTTAGCGACGTTGAGGTACCCAAAAGGCTGACCCTCGGTGGTATCACACCACTGTACACATCGATAATCATATTAAGTGCTCAGTCGAATCTGTAGGCTAGTCAGTAAATTATACTTTTAACTATATATATATATATATATATATATATATATATATATATATATACTAACGATGCCTGTGTAAAAATAATTAGAAATTATTTTAAAATTTATAACTTTTTAACTTATAATTAGAAAGTATTTTTAATTATTTCAGTTATACTGATATATTAAATATCATATTTTCTTATGAAGTGTTAAATCGTAAATAAAACTAAAAAAAATACAAATTCACAAATAAAAAAGGATTCTAATATGTAAACTATATAGAAAATATAGATAATAAAAAAATTGGATAATTTATAACTTCCTATATAATATGAGTCATATTATATATATGATAACTACCATATTTAATTTATAATTATTTATAATTATTAAATAATTATATTAAAATGTAAAATATTATTTTTTTATATTTTAATATTAAATAATTATATTAAAATACAACAATAACAAATCAGAAAATTCAACATTTTTTATCATCAACGAATGGAGATTCTTTATTGACCAAATGTATGAGCTTTGCTTAGCTTTTGACAGAGAGTGTCACATAACGACACTCTATGCTGCAACTTTTAAAGCCTACGTGGTTCGTACTATATTGATTGAAACGTACTTCAGATTATTTGTTTGGTATGAATTCCAAAAACTATACAAAAAATCACATATACTAATGTGACATAATTATAATCACACATCATGATAGAAATATTTATAATTTTTATATTTTTTACGAATTACGAGTGAATTATGCGGATCACAAGACGTGTGTTATTTGTTGGATAATTTATGAGAGTGAGCAATTTTTCCGTGATAAATTATTGCTAATAATCATTGACTACATGATATGCGAGTTTGATTAGTTATGTGATTATATCACTTCTCATTTTCTGAAGAAACCCACTTCTCTCATAAATAATTTCTAGGAAATATGACTACACAGTTATTGCTCGTGTACTGACACAATATACGAAGGTAGTTTAAATATTAAGGACTTGCATATCAGCTTACTATTTTAATTTTATAAATATCTTTTTTTTTTAAAAAATATATTTATTTTTTTAAATATCTACTTAAAAATATTTTTAAAAAACAATTAAAACAAAATTGGTAGATCACGTCATAACTCAAAAGTTTTTAAGAAAAACTTGTAAACAGACTTATTCAGGTTTCAAATTTTTAGCGAATTTTTCAGTAATTCGTTATTTTTCGGAGTCTTAAAATATATACTTTGAAGTATTTTTTAAAATTTTTTTTAAATATAAAGTTGTAAATCATATCAATTTTTTTTTTTTTTTATATTCAAAACTTCTCTAATATTTATATAGTTGTCAAATACCCCTGATAAGAATTTCGAGAGAAATTTATTTGTAAAAAGTTTGAGATAAGGGAATCATTTATAGAACATTTTAAAAGCAGAGGCAGATATGTTATTTTTCCTTTAAATATAGAAAAATGTTAAAAGGGTCATTACTTTTCAAAACTCGTATAAATCAACCTCTTTTTTTTTATTTGACCTTTTAAAAAATTTCTGGTTAGAAACTGAAAACTGTTTCAGACGATTAGTTTAGTATTATAGATAGTTAATATAGCATTGCTAGCACTATCGTAGTGTTTTGGCTGAAATATTTCGATCGAGCTAAAATAGTATTCTGGGTAAGCAAATAAAGTGTTATGGACGAGCTAAAAAGTATTCTAGGCGAATTAAAAAAGTGTTCTGGAAACGTAACTTAATGTTTTCTTTCGCGGGATTAATTTGTTAACTTTTGCAAAATAAGGTTTTTTAACAAACCCCCTTTAAATATTGTGCCGAAAATTTGTTTTTATCTTTTTTTTTTCTGCCAAATGTTTAGCTTTTGTGCCTGAACTTCAAATTTTTCGAACTTAGAAAATTTGTTTTGGAGTAACATCTGGACATATAAAGATTTGTTATTTCAAAATTTGAATTACCTCTATTGAGTGAATCTCTTCTTTCTCCCAGACCCAAATACTGTTACTGCGTAGCTGCTGGCCTCCCTGTTCCATAATAATTTGAAGCTTAAACTAATTCCAAGTTCAGGCCAACATTTAAATATGATAAAGTAAGTGCTAGATTTTACTTACCTGTAGAGAAATGCTGTTCATCAGGGACCCCTGACGGCCATGATGCAATCTGGGCCGTGCGAGGCCCCTCGGGATGTGTATATACACATCCCGAGGGGCCTCGCACGGCCCAGATTGCATCATGGCCGTCAGGGGCCCCTGATGAATGGCTTTTTCCTACCTGTAACTCTGAGGCCAAGTAGTGGCGTAAGAGTTAGGGCGGCTCTGGCGCGGTCTGCTGTTATCGTTGTGGCCTGACGAATCCGAGCCATTGAATTCATAATTACCGGGGGCAGCTCCGTCGCGGCGACGTGGTCTCCCTTCCTCATTAATTCTGCCATCCTCTTCGTCGTCCCTCCTGATGGGCAAGCTGTTATCAGAAACCAAGTTCTTCATCCCTATATACAAATCAAAACCAGTCAAAATTCCACCATTTAACAATTCACGCTATGATCTCTTCTCAAAAAAAAAAAAAAAAAAAAAAAAAAAGAAAAAAAAAATTGTGAAGATACATGTAGAACTGGATCTTACTCTATCTTGATTGGATACATAAAGACTTCGATCTGTATTTTCGGTGGAGAGTGTGTACATAACGTAGAGTTAACAGGGTGTTGAAGTAGACAATTAGCTTTGGACGATGACTTAAGAAATTCCAGAATGAAAGTTAAATATTGCTCCTAAGAGACAGGCTAGGGGGACAAACATATTATGCGAGAAATTCTTGCTTGCTCATATTTGAAGAAAAGGATATATGATTCTGGTGGAAAGGACTATTGAAAAGTCGGAAGACATGTACATAGTCATGGCATTAGGACGAGTACATTTTTTAAGTTTTGTGAAGACACATGGTCACAACACACATCCTGAAAAATCCTGCGACATACATACCGAAGATATAATCTTGGACTTTTCAATTGTGTCTGTAATAATGCTGAACTTCTAAAAGTGGATCTACTATTTTGTTCTCAGTTTCTGCCGTTTATATTGGTTAAATTTTGAGGTGGCCTTTTTTGATTTGACGCGAAACATTTACAATTATTTTTTTTATTATTTCTTTTAGTCTTTTTCTCCACTCCAGTTCGGTGGAGGATATACTCCAGTTCGGTGGAGGATATTTTTATTTCTTTTTGATCTTCAAGGCACTCATGGCTCCGGATGGAAAGGACCGACTAATCCTCCGGATTTTATTAAAAATAATAAAAAATACAACATCTAGTCTTCGTAAAGTTGAGAACAAACCCAGTTTGCTTTTTGAAGAAAGTGTGAAAGCCAGATAGATTATCAACTATATGTGTGATGGAGTCGCGATCTAACCAAGTGTGAAGCGTTATCAGGCCGTTAATGGCGGCTTAATACGTAACTCTGTATTCCTTATTTTGAGGATGCGGTTACCTAATTAGAGGCAAAGTATTTAGAGTTTAGGGCGGCTGATTTATACATGTATATATACTTAGAATTTAGTCCTAGAAAGATAAATCTTATACTCGGCTATCTTACTTCTGGCTTAATAGCAAAGAGTGTTCTCCCTTCTTGTGGACGTAGGCATCTTCGCCGAATCACGTAAAATTTGTGTATTTTGTGATCGCTTTTCCGTTTATTGTAGTCTTATTCCTAAATCTATCAAACCCTGAACCATCATTTTCACGCCGTCTGTAGGGAAGAAGATATTGAAATGATGGCCAATCGAAGACGTGCAACATAAAACGGCTCAACAAGGAATGGCGTTCCGGCGAGTGATGGTGGTGCGGAACCCTAGAGCTTGGCCAGAGTTACCCGTGGTCGTAACCGCAACTGCGATGATGATCCTCAAGAACAGCAAGCTAGTTCTAGCGGGCCGACTACCGCGCAAACAGGCGCCCCTTACCAAGGAAGATCTCGATCATTTTCGCAGCAAGATGCGAGCGGCATTACGAGAACAAAACATAACCGGCGCCGCCTCGCAACAGGCTCAAAGCCGTCAGTCGGGACGAGATCCAGTACACCGTGGTGCAACTAGGAAAAATAGCAGGAGGGAGTCTGCTTTCGACATACTCGGACCTGCTAACCCTCCACCACGACAAGAGCCTGCTCGCTCCATGGGCCCAGCCGCTCAGCGATTACCACATCAACACCAGCGCTCTGCGAGAGACCCTCCCGGCCAAGACCCGAGACGGCGAGAGTCTTATCAGGAGCGACGACTCTCCGCACATTCGAGTCAGGATGAGCGTGGCGACGAAGTGAGCTCCGGGAGATCAAAAGAAAGGAGACTTCAAGAACTACGACGTACTCAATATGGGAGGCCATTCCGGCTCTCCCCGGCCCTCCAGCTATCAAGAAATGCTTCAACAGTTCATTCACGGGAGTCGACCGATTCTCACCCTTTTCGGAGGAGATAGTGGCGTCTCCGTACCCCACGGGTTATACCGCACCAAAAATCAACCGGTATGACGGCACTACGGATCCGACGCACTACATTCGTCATTTCGTTCCGGCGATAAAGGCGTACCCGTGTGACGAGATGCTATACTGCAACGTCCTCCCAACACTGTTCGAGGGTCACGCTTTAACTTGGTTTAACCAATTACTCCCGAGGTACATAGCGAACTGGGATTAGTTCGTAGAAATGATTGTCTCAAGGTTCTTCTCCAGCACTCACTTTCAAAAGAGTCCCGATTCCATAATGAACATCAAGCAAGAACCCAACGAAACCCTGATGAGTTACTACAATCGATTCACCAAGGAGCAAATCAAGTTGGGGATAACAAGCAACGACCTCATCGTCACAGCCCTGAAGATTGGCATCGCAGAACAACAACTAGCCTACGAATTCCACCGTGATACTCCCAAGACTGCGGAAGAAGCCCTTAAAAGGCTACGGGATTTGCGCCTCATCTGAGGAAGTGCTGATCAGCCGCGGAACCATCAAGGGGAAGCACACCGTAACGAAATCCTCTCACGCCGTTATCAACTCAGGACAAGGCACCTCTTCGGGAGGAGGAAGAACGCAAGACAGCTGCAATCACGAAGCCCAGAAAAAAAGAAAGAATCCAAGCGATGGCAGGGCTCCCCAAGTTGGCCAAAAGCCAGTATACAACGCCAGATTCGTGGAGTATACCCCTTTGTCCGCTCCACGGAAAGATATTCTGCATGTACTGGAGACCAAAGAACAAGTGGCTAGGCCACCCCCTAACAGAGCTCCTCCAAAGAAAAGAAACGAGGAAAAATACTGCGACTTTCACGAATCCCACAGGCACTTCACCGAAGACTGTCGCCAACTTCGCGACTACCTGGAAGAGAAAATAAGACGAGGCGAACTCCGAGAATTCTTCCCGCGGAGAGGAAACCAGCCTCCAAGGCGAGACGATCCTCCGCAATGCCCGCCGCTACCGGCGCCCGAAAGACAGCTAGAACCGACGCACCAAATACACTATGGTGAGATCAATTTAATATCTGGCGAAATTGACGAAGAAACTTCCCAAGGAAGGAAACGACGGAACGGAGACTGTTACCTTCTCCAAACACGAGAAACTCCAATAGACTCGGAAGGCTCCGAACCAATCATCTTCGACGAAAACGACTTCGACGGCGTGATAACCCCTCACACCGACGCTCTGGTAACGTCCATGATCATCAACTCCATGAGGGTACACCGTGTGATGATTGACACGGGGAGTAAGGTGGACATCATGTTCTATGATTGTTTCGCCAAAATGGGGATTCCAGAATCTGAACTACGGCCAGTCCACTCTGAATTAGTGGGATTTAATGGCTTCTCTACGACACCCTTAGGGGCCATTGATCTCTGTGTCACAATCGGCGAAGCACCGCGACTTAGGACGGCCACGGTCACGTTTGTGGTCGTGCAAATCCCCTCGGTATATAACGTAATTTTCGGAAGACCGGGGATGTGGAAATTCAAAGCTGTTGTCTCGATTCCGCATCTAAAAATGAAGTTTAGAACAAAAGCCGGAATCTACACGTTACGGGGCGACCAGCACACTGCTCGGCGACTCCACCATGACTCCTTGAAGAAGGAAACATTGCCCGTCGAAGGCCCCCTCTACCTCAGGGACCAAAACGAGACACGAAGAACCAGCGTATCACCTGCGGAGCCAACAGTTACGATCCCAGCATGACGAGACTCTGACGACGGAAGAGTGCTATTCCTCGGCTACACCCTTAATCCTGAAGAGCACGAGATACTGAAAGAGTGCCTTCAAAGTAACATGGACGTATTCGCGTGGACTCCGTCCGATATGCAAGGAATCGACCCCTGTGCTATCACACATAAGCTCAGCGTTAGGCCCGACGCCAAGCCGGTCAAACAGAAGAAACGATATTTTGCCCTTGAAAGAGCCAAAGCCATCAAAGACGAAGTTGAAAAGCTTTTAAGTGCCGGCTTCATTAAGGAAGTTCGATACCCCGAATGGCTTTCAAACGTCGTATTAGTTAAAAAATCCAACGGTAAATGGAGAATGTGTATCGACTTCACCGATCTTAATAAAGCCTGCCCAAAAGATTGCTATCCGCTCCCACAAATAGATAAGTTGGTAGATTCGACCGCAGGACATGGAATGCTAAGCTTTATGGATGCGTTCTCCGGATATAATCAAATCAAAATGCATCCCGGAGATGAAGAAAAAACAAGCTTCATCACTGACATAGGGACGTTCTGTTATACGGTTATGCCGTTCAGACTAATAAACACAGGGGCAACTTTCCAAAGATTCGTGGACACAGGTTTCAAACCACTCCTGGGAAACACGATGGAAGCCTATGTGGACGATCTTCTTGTCAAAAGTAAAAATCGGGAAGACCATGCCCAGCACCTACAGGAAGCATTCGACATAATGAGGCGCTACGGAATGCGCCTCAATCCGGAAAGGTGCTCCTTCAGAGTCTCCTCAGGAAAATTTCTTGGCTATGTAGTCACACCGCACGGAGTGGAAGCAAACCCGGACAAACTAAAAGCAATCATCGACATGCCTCCCCCGGAAAATATAACGTAGGTACAACGATTAACAGGCCTAATCACGGCCCTCGGACGCTTCATATCCCGTTCCGGAGACCGCTGCAAACTCTTCTACAACATGCTCAGAAAAAATTCGAGATTCTTGTGGACTCCGGAACACGACAAAGCGTTTGAGGAGCTCAAGCTCTTCCTCACACAACCTCCGGTCATGGCCATTGCAGTACCCGGAGAGCCGCTGTATCTATACGTCTCTGTTTCGGAGTCCGCTGCCAGTGCGATCCTCGTCCGCGAACGAGATAAAATCCAAAATCCCATCTTCTATTACAGCAAGCTTCTCCGTGACTCGGAGCTCAACTACTCCACGCTAGAGAAATTGGCTTACATGATCATCCTTTGCTCAAGGCGACTAAGGCAGTACTTCCTGGGGCACCCCATCCACATCTTAACGAATACCCCACTGGCACAGGTTATGAAAGATCCGGGGGCATTAGGTCGTATAGCCAAGTGGTCCATGAAATTGAAAGAGTTCGATATCCTATTCCAACCACGCCCGGCGATCAAGGCACAGGCCTTAGCGGACTTCATCGCCGAAATGACCGCGCCGCTCGAAGCAGAGCTCCGCCGACACACATCGAAAGCAGTCGCCCCTGAAAATCTTTGGACACTGCACACTGACGGATCCACCAATGCAACCGGCAGCGGGGCAGGCATAGTCCTGTGCAGCCCGGAAGGAACCAGGTTGGAATATGCTCTGAAATTGAACTTCCCCACAACCAACAACGTTTCAGAGTACGAAGCAATCGTAGCCGGGATCCGCCTCTCCAAATAGCTTGGAGTCAGACAACTAAGAGCGTATACCGATTCGCAGCTCATCGCAAATCAGATATCGGGGGAGTACAAAGCATGCGATGATATCATGGCGGCGTATCTTCGTAAAATCAACCATCTGGTCTCTGACCTCGAACAGTTTGAGGTTCTTCACATTCCTCGAGAAAAGAACCACATGGCCGACGCCTTGGCACGACTGGCCTCGGCAACGGCAGACGAACAACCTGGTGCCGTCTTCCGTGAAGAACTTCACACCCCAGCAATTAACGAAATAGAGGTATGTTCCGCAACCCAATCCGGTAGTTGGCTTTCTGACATAAAAAACTACTTGGAGAAACAGGAGCTCTCTACGGATAGGAAACTCGCTGAGGCGATCGTCAGAAGAGCAGCCCGTTTCACTCTCATAAATGGTCAGCTCTATCGCATCGCCTTCTCACCCCTACCTCAAATGTGTGGACGAAGAGGCCGCTAAGACTATCCTCCGAGACATACACGAGGGGATGTGCTCTAACCATGTAGGAGCACGGACCCTTGCTCAAAAAATCTTCCGGCAAGGCTACTATTGGCCCACCGTCATGACGGATGCTGAGAAGTTCGTTCTTTCGTGCCTACGATGCCAAGAACACGCGAAGATCAGTCACATCCCTGCTGAGCCCATATCCAACGTCGTATCACCATGGCCGTTCCTACAATGGGGCATGGACCTCGTAGGTCCTCTTCCCCTCGCCTCGAGACAGAGAAGATTCATGATCGTAGCGATCGACTACTTCACGAAGTGGATTGAAGCCGAACCATTGGCAACCATCACTGGGGCATCAGTCACCAAATTCTTTAAGCAGTCAGTCGTATGCCGTTTCGGGATACCAAAATATCTCGTATCGGACAACGGTAGCCAATTCACGAGCCCAGAATTAAAGAAATTATGTCAAACACTCCATATCAAACAAAGGTTCGCATCCGTCTACCATCCGCAAGCTAACGGACAAGTGGAGAACGCAAATCGAACGATATTGGAAGGTCTGAAAAAACGTCTGGAAGGCGCAAAAGGGAAATTGGCCCGACATACTTCCCACGGTCCTATGGGCATATCGAACCACCCACCGGACGGCAACTGGAGAAACACCCTTTGCTCTTACTTACGGAACTGAAGCTGTAATTCCCGTGGAGCTGAACAACCCCACTCTCCGAGTCGAATACAACGACGACACATCCAACGGGGATCGCCTTCTCAATAATCTTGATTTACTCGACGAGAAACGGAAAAAAGCCCACATTCAAGCACAAGCGTATAAGCAAAGAGTATCCTACTACTACAACAGCCGGGTGAGGTCGAGGTCTTTCCGAGAAGGACAACTAGTCATGAGAAAAATACAACAACAACCTGGAAAACTCGGGCCGACATGGGAAGGACCTTACAGAATCTCCGAGGTACTCGGCAAGGGAGCTTATGCACTACAAGACATGGAAGGAAATATATACCGAGAACTTGGAGTGTACTAAATCTTCGTGCTTATCATCAGTGACTTGTACATATTTGCCATCAAGAAAACGTTCTTCTTCTCGTCTTCTGAACTACGCTCGACGACATCCCGTGTCGTAACGCACTCCGTTACCGCTGGCTTGGAGGATGCAAAGGCCCGTCTGATAAGGAACGTCGGATCTCGAAAGGCCGCTCCTTCAACTCCAGCCAGCGAAAAATGGAACGACATCCCGTGTCGTAACGCACTCCGTTACCGCTGGCTGGGGGGGACGCAAAAGCCCGTCTGACAAGGAACGTCGGACCTCGAAAGGCCGCTCCTTCAACTCCAGCCAACGAAAAACGGAATGACATCCCGTGTCATAACGCACTCTGTTACCGCTGGTTGGGGGGACGCAAAGGCCCGTCTGATAAGGAACGTCGGACCTCGAAAGGCCGCTCCTTCAACTCCAGCCAGCGAAAAACGGAAAGACATCCCGTGTCGTAACGCACTCCGTTACCGCTGGTTGGGGGGTATGCAAAGGCCCGTCTGATAAGGAACGTCGGACCTCGAAAGGCCGCTCCTTCAACTCCAGCCAGCGAAAAACGGAACGACATCCCATGTCGTAACACGCTCCGTTACCGCTGGCTTGGGGGACGCAAAGGTCCGTCTGATAAGGAACGTCGGACCTCGAAAGGCCGCTCCTTCAACTCTAGCCAGCGAAAAATGGAACGACATCCCGTGTCGTAACGCACTCTGTTACCGCTGGCTGGGGGGACGCAAAGGCCCGTCTGATAAGGAACGTCGGACCTCGAAAGGCCGCTCCTTCAACTCCAGCCACGCGAAAAACGGAACGACATCCCGTGTCGTAACGCACTCCGTTACCGCTGGCTGGGGGAGACGCAAAGGCCCGTCTGACAAGGAACGTCGGACCTCGAAAGGCCGTTCTTTCAACTCCAGCCACGCGAAAAACGAAACGACATCCCTTGTCGTAACGCACTCCATTACCGCTGGCTGGATGGGACGCAAAGTCCCGTCTGTAAGGAACGTCGAACCTCGAAAGGCCGTTCCTTCAACTCCAGCCACGCGAAAAACGGAACGACATCCCGTGTCGTAAAGCACTCCGTTACCGCTGGCTGGGGGGAAGCAAAGGCACGACTGATAAGAACAAATATCTTTACGAGACAAACGATCAACAAAATCGGCGTCTATTCCATTCGAATAATGGAAAGCCGGATTACACGACAAGATGAACATTGCGAAAAAAGCAATACTCCGAGCACCTAAGTCAACTAACCATTGAGTATAGCTACTCTTGCCCGGAACTTAGATGCCCTCGCCCGAAGTACAAAAACACTCAAGAACCCCCCAAAGACGCATCGCCATCCTTCGACGCACGAGAATCCCCAGAGCCAGAGCCTCCGTCAAGCCGATAGAAATCACCAGGCATAACCGGATCATGTAGAGGAGTCAACGGACTATATTCCGGAGTCAGCGAACCCCGTAAAACATGATCTAGTTGCTCTTGCGTCTCTTTCAACTCTCTCTAAAGACATGGCATAGGAACGCAAAGAAGCGACCTCGCAACGAACGTCCACCAGAAGAGCGTCGCGATGCCTAGCCTGACTTCGCGAAGCCTCCAATCTTTCCCGAAGTCTCTGATTTTCCACCACGAGCAGGCGATTCTCCTGAGCTGATGACCGGAGAAGCTCGGCGGTCACTCCGTTAGCCATAGCAACCTCCCTACCAGTTAACTGTTAGCAACAAACTTGAAAGCAAAAAACTTGAAAGCCCACGCGAAGTAAATGAAGCTATAGATACAAGTGAAGTTCCTTGGCCACCTTATAGGCAAATGGAAGCACACAGTAAACAACTTTACACGCTGCATTTGAAAAATTATCTATGGCATTCAAAAAAGTAATGTCTCCTTTACCCCAAAACACGGAAACGACCAACCATACAACGAAGAAGAAAAGCCTGCAGGAGTCACAGAAAATGTTAAGAACGATCCCCCGGGGCATCGGCCTCCCCCGATCCAGCAGGGCCTTCGGCGTCGTCATCATCGTCGTCTTCACCTTCCTCGTCAGAGAAGGGCTGAACGCCCGCGTCTCGCCTAGATCGAGCACACCGAACAACAATCTCCTCCTTCAAAAAATCAAAAAATTCCTCCCATTCTTCAGGGAATCGCTGGCGAAGCCTTCTCAGAATCTCAAAATACAGATAGCGGCTGAAGATCACAGCATGCCTACCCTTCTCGAGGCTGAAAGCATCCGAAGCCCGATATTCCTCAACCGCCTTCTCCGGCGCTTGCCGCAACTCCGCGTCCTTCGCTCCAAGCGCGGCTCGAAGCTCGGCGATCTCGGTATCCTTGTCCTTCAGTGACTGAGCCGTCCTCGCGGCCTCCTCACGGGCAAATTTAACGTAGGACTCTTCGTTCTTCCGGCTGTATCGACTTTTTCCTGAAGCACAGCAACAAGTTCCTCCTGCTCCTTGGCCGCACGAGCAGCTTCATCCCGTTCCTTTATAAGCTTCACCATCTCGGCCCGTATTACGCTGGCCTTCTCCAGGATCCTTTCTCTCCCTTTAACGATAGTGAACAGCTGACTCAGGGAAGCCAACATCTGCAGTCGCGACGACGCCTTAAGACAACGGACACAACCGAAATAAGGACAGTAAAGATATCTACAATTCTATACTCACATTGGCGGTATTCAGCGATGCCTCCCTTAGCGAAGCATCAACTGACGTTCCAGGAATCACCGATCCGTCCACCTTCGGAAGACATTTGCAGATAAACTCCATCGCAGCTTTGGAGCACTCCCTTATCCGAACTCTTTCTCGTATTCCCCAATCTGGGACGTAAAGGGGAGTATCTTCCTCCTCACGAGGTTCAGCTCGTCTCTTCTTCTTCTGGCGGCGAGAGTGCTGGGACGACGACTCCGGAGGCCTCTCCGAAGGAGGAACCCCTGGAGAAGACTCCCTCGGAGGCATACTTCGCTCCAGGAGTGAAGAAGACGAGGGAACAGGGACGAGTGCCCCGCTGGTCCCCTGTACCTGATGCGGCCCAACCTCGGGCACGGAAGGTTCTACCCGTGGACTAGCAGTTCCCCTACTCCTCTTCGCAGCTGCTTTGCGGCGACGAGGCTTGGGAAGTTCCGACAGAACCGCCTCCTCGACCCCCGATTTTCCCATCGGCTCCATCAGTCCTGCGGATAAGATAACATGATCAGAAGAGCCGAAAGAAATAAAACATTATGAAGGACAATCATAGTAGAAGCATACCGAACGACGCGTCGGCCAGTGCCTCGTTGCTCTTACGACCTCGTCCGGAACGCTCCCCGCCACAGACACTTGGCCTCGAAAAGTAAAAATCTACCCTCCAACACCTCCAGTTCATCAGTAAGTTCAGGCTTCTCTTTCAATGCTTCGTTCAAGTGATCAGACCAGCGGTCCAAGAAACACCATTCCGGTTTCCTCCTCACGAAAAAGAAGCCGTGCCGCCATTTGGGGAACATTACTCCTTTTCCTTCCGTCTTCCTCTTCGCAAGGTTCCTGTATTTCGTGTTATCGAAACCAGGACCTTGCTTGGAGGAAGACAAAGTGAATAAATTCCTCCACAACTCAAGAGACGGTCTGGTTCCCGTGCGAGCGCAAATAAATAAGAATACCAAGATATCCTGGTACGAGTTTGGAGACAAATGACATAGAGTAACGCCATAATAAGCGAAGAGCTGAATATAAAACGACAGCAATGGAAAACGGAGACCGGCCTTAAACATATCGAGACGGAATGGCACCCAATCCTTAGATAATTGAGATCCGCCCTCCGTTAATCATCTTACCTAACTGAGATCCGCCCTCCGTATCATCGACACGAATTCCCCTCCGTAATCCAAACCGTCCAGCGAAGATCTGCGTAGTGCGTGCCATCCCAATCCCGGTAAGGAGAAACCTACCGGCATCACTCTCTCAGGTGCATCCACTAAGTGATGCTGATGGGTTTCTCCTCACCAGGATTGGGATGACGAACGCTGCGTTGATCTCTGATTAGGTCGGCATACTGAGAGTAGTCCGTGTGAATGAAACAGAGGAATAGACCTAACTAAATAGAGTAATTATGGAGACGATGTTTAACGTGGAAAACCCTCAACGGAGAGTAAAAAACCACGGAGAGAAGCGGTGTCCTCAAAGGTTCACTATGTATGTTTGGTGAATACAAGTATTATACTGAGTATCTCCTCCCCTCTTAGAGGTACAAGTGGGGTTTTTATACAGAGATTAAGGGGTAATATGGTAGTTAATTACCCGTCGGATTACTGTAGCGTTACATGTGTCTTTACCCAGGGGTGTAAGGGTCATCATGCTTCACGGGTCAGCTGTACGGTGTGCTGTCCGCTGATAGGCACGGCGTCTTTCCCGTTGGTTTCACAGCCCGTGTTCGGCTAGCCGGATGCCCTGTGGCTTCGACGGGGAACATCTCGTGTGATTAACGGAATGCAGATCGTTGCTCCCGCGCCATCCACGGAGGTCGCTCCGTCGGGTCCCATATTTGGGCCGTATCACTAAGTCCCAAACCTCATTGGTACTCATGGAATCCATTTCGAAAATCATGGCTTTTAGCCACTTCCCGCTGTCGCTACTCTGCATAGCTTCTGTGTAGGAGTTTGGCTCGTCATCCACTATGACTTGCACTTCTTGGTTTTCATCAGCTATGTAAACCAATCTCTCAGGTTGCTTTCGCTTCCTGGAAGATTTCCTAACAGTTTGTGGCACATCTGGCTGCACTACTATTTTAGGTACAGAAACAAGATCAATGTTATTTTTTAGCCCTTGAGTTTCCTCAAGTACTATCTCATTTCCACAACTACCATCTAGCAGGAATTCCTTCTCAAAGAATACTGTATTTCTGGCAACAAACACCTTTTGTTCTTGCGGATGCCAGAAATAGTATCCAAGACCCTCTTTTAGATAGCCAATAAAATAATATTTTTTCAATCTTGTTTCCAGCTTATCAGGATACTGCTTCTTAACATAGGCAACCCCAGATCTTAACAAATTTAAGACCAGGTTTCTTCCCTATCCATATCTCATATGGGGTTGTATCCACGGATTTAATAAGAACCCGATTTAGTATGTGCGCCGCAGTTTCTAGAGCATAGCCCCAGAAAGTAACTGGAATTGTAGTGTGACTCATCATAGAACGAACCATGTCTAACAAAGTTCTGTTTCTCCTCTCAGACACTCCATTCAATTGGGGTGTATAAGGGGGAGTCCACTGTGAGATAATCCCATTCTCTGATCCAGGAGGATCTTAGTCGACGCCCAAGTCGAAGAAACGCGGCCAAGCCTAGGCCACATCAAGGCTCTCACGCCAAGGACGCGTATGCCGCGCACATAGCACATCAAGAAGATCAAGTGCAAGTTCAAGCAAGTTCAAGACCAATCCAAAGAAGTTCGAGCAAGCCCAAAGCCTTCTCGAAGTCTGTGCCACCTCAAAATGGCGGTACCAAGTCATGCGTCACATCAGGACGCGAAGAGAAATCAAAATGCCCAAGGGCGCCCGTGCGCGCCTGTGCTCACCCGGGCGCGCTCGGCGCGCGCGGGCGCGGCGCGCGGCCACAGCGCCTAAGCGCGAGAAAAGTTCAATCTTGCTGTAATTAAGTTAGTTTCTTGTAATTAGCTTAATTACATGTGTCCCCTAAGTGTTTAGGTGTCCCATAAGGTGTCAAAAGCTTCTAGAGCTTGCACCAAGTGTCATTAGAAGGTAATATCTCTTTTTATCTTTTAATGATGTAATTAGTAGTAGACTCTAGAGTTAGTGAGTCACAACTTCTGTATTTATCCCCTTTGGGGCTGCATTTTGAATGTTAAGCTTAGTCTCCATACTAGCTTCAAGTAAATCCAAGTTCCAAGCTCAATCGAGCAAACTAGCTCACCCAAGCTCAAAACAAGCTCTCACCCGAGCCCATTTCAGTCTTAGCTCCGGCGACCCTTCCCTAACTCCGATCACTGGAGTTTCTACAGCCCACTAGCTTCCCTATAGCCCCCTAGCCGAGCCTTAGAGTTTATCGACCCTTCCCTAACTCCGATCACTGGAGTTTCTAAACCAATCTCCCTTCCTCCGGAGTGAGCCGAGCGTTGAGAGAGCTTTGAGGCTAGCTCGTGCCCATCCCGGATCATTCTCCTTGAGATATTCGGTAAACTCAGTATTCAAGTATTCTCCTCCACGATCTGATCGTAATGCTTTAATACTCTTTCCAGTTTGCTTCTTCTACTTCATTCTTATATTCCTTAAATTTCTCAAAAGATTCGGATTTGTACTTCATTAAGTACACATATCCAAATCTAGAGAGATCATCTGTGAATGTAATGAAATAAGAGTAGCCACCTTTAGCATTCGTAGATATAGGTCCACATACATCAGTACGTACCAGCTCGAGCAACTCCTTTGCTCTCTCTCCATGTCCAGTAAAGGGAGATTTGGTCATCTTTCCTTTGAGACAAGGCTCACAAGTAAGGTATGTTTCATAAACATCCGGTTCAATTAACCTCTTTTTGTAGAGCTTATGTAGTCTTGTCTTACAGATATGACCAAGTCTATAGTGCCAAAGATATGTCTCGTTTACACTATCTCTATACCTCTTTGTAGGTTGTTCGACATTGTACACTTCATGAAATGTATAAATGAAATAGATCATCGCATAATGTACCAGAACCATAAAACTCGTCTTTGAATGAAAATGAACAACTATTGTTTTCAAATACGAATTTAAAACCACTCTTACAAAGAGTTGAAACAAAAATCAAATTTCTACTAAGTGCAGGTACGAAATAGCAATCCCTAAGCTCTAGTACTCTTCCGGTAGGCAATCAGATCTCATATATCCCTACAGCCAGTGCACCAACTCTTGCTTTGTTGCCAACTCTAAGGTCAACTTCTTCTTTCGCCAACCTTCTAGGATTCTTTCAGTCCCTGCATCGATATGCAAATGTGTGAGACACACCCGGTATCTAATACCCAGTCTAAAGAATCTTTACTAAGGAGATTGATCTCAATAATGAACACACCTGAGGGCCCGGCTTCCTTAGCCTTTTTCACCTTCTCAAGGTGAACTTTGCAGTTCCTCTTCCAGTGTCCAGCTTTGCCACATTCAAAGCACTTGTTCTCGGTCTTAGAATCGGCTTTCGCCTTCTTCTTAGCCTTTCCCTTTGCCTTCATGTTCTTCTTGGCAATGATGATCTTCTTGTTCTTCTTAGCACCATTGGACTTTCCATTGGTCTTAGAAACTAACCACCATCACAGCCTTGCCCCTGTCCTTCGTGACAGAGCTCTCAGCAGTCCTCAGCATGTTGAGGAGTTCTGGAAGGGTTACCTCCAACTTGTTTATATGGAAGTTCAGGACAAACGGAGCATAGGAGGGCGGGAGTGATTGAAGGACCAAGTCGATACTCAACTCGTGATCCATCGCAAGTCCAAGTTGCCCAAGTCGCTCGATCAAATCGATCATCTTGAGAACATGGATCTGCACGGACTCTCCTTCATTCATTCTAGCCCTAAAAAGCTCCTTAGATATCTCATATCTAGCAGTCCTATCAGGCTCAGCATAAAGCTCCTTCAGACGGAGCATTATACTACCACTATCCAGATTTTCATGCTGACGTTGCAACTCATTGCTCATGGAGCCAAGATGATACACTTCGCAAGTATCTCATCTTGCTTCCATTGGTCAGCCTGAACTCGCTCATCATCAGTGGACTGTTCGTTAAGAACAGGCATGGGACACTCGAGACATACGCTACCTTTTGAATAGCGAGGACCAGTTTAACATTGCGCAACCAATCGATATAGTTTGGTCCAGTCAGTTTGTTCGCATCAAGAATATTATGTATGGGCAAACCACTCATCTACAAGCATTCAAAGATACAAAAACAAAAGATAATTTAGCATGCAATTATTTACTTGAAATAAAACATCAAATAGATTATGGTTAATTCTAAGTGATGCTCCCACTATTTTTCTACGAATCATGCAACCTTCAAACATGAGACGAAAATCATATTCTTAGTGAGATAAGGATCCAATCAGCAAAATATAATCTCACGTTTGCATGACGACTACATTTTTCTGATCGGTAGACAACTTACTTTGTCAATTACATCTCTATGTAACTCCTTGTTTTAGCCTCTAATTATTCATGGTCTTGCGTTTTTCGCAACAAACCATAATAATTTAGTCAAGTATAACCTCCATTCCAAGTGGCGTAAAACTATGAGACAAGTCTTTGCGTTTTTCGCAACGAGACTTATCTAATCGGTTTACCCACTTACACACAGGTATGTGTGAATGATTAATACCCAGTGTTTTACCTAAGCAACCATGCGTGTACACATCAAGTCGATTAGGTCAAACACTTGACTCTATTTCATCATTAATGGAGGGCGGCTAGGGTTTTTCGCAAAGCTAAAACCATAATACTTGAATTTAAATCTGAAGGTTTAGGGAATCAGTTTTTAAGCAGATTATGCTTTTAAGGTCTCATCTTATTATCCTAGCATGCATTTCTATGTTTGATCATAACAAGGCATGTATCGCATACAAGGCATGTTACAAAACACAACATGATAACAATTATAAAAACATAGAAAATAAGCATGCTAAACCACCAGATGATCATGGACATCTACCTAATCCACTCGAGCTACTGAGTGGAATTCTAACGTGTATGTAGCAGCTTGCATCTGATGCACTTGATTGTAATTCCTCGAACTTCTCTCGAACTTCTTCGTCCCGCCGTGAACTCTTCACGATCTTCAATTACATAATATTTTATATCCTACTACAACTTTTCTAAAAAGCAGAAAAAGGATAAAATAAAATTAATTATTACACGGGAACTTGCTTTTCGAAGAGAGAGAGGCATAGCACGCAGGCTATATTTTACATTATAAAAAATTCCTACTACATACAATCTAGAGCGGCCTAGTCCATGATCATCCTTCACCACACAAAATCATATCACATATGAATAAAAATAAAAACGATAATTCGATCACGACGACCTAAACATGCTTTTGAACTAATTTCAAAATTTAATTCGTTTAGGGTTTTATGTCCAACTCTTAGTTAGTGTGCGGTAAATTACATGCATCGCATATAATTATAATATTAACAATTAATATTATTACGTCGTGATCAAATATCGACGATTATTATAGCAAAACCAAATATAGCTCTGATACCACTGTTGGGTTATCGGGGTCGAAAAATACATCAGATGCGCAGCGAAAATTTAAAAATTTTAAACACAAATCCGTGTACCCGAATACAGGATCACATTGGTATGCTATAATAATCGAAACATTTACATCGCATGTAAACCAAGCATGATAATGAAAATTAATTTAATTAATTTTAACGCGATCCTATCATGCTTCTAATCGCGGTACGAGTTTTATCGATATACCTTGGTGAGTCATACACGCCACGCAATGATGCTCGGATTCTGATGAATTGAGCAGCGAAAATACCCGGTCTCTAATGCAAGTCCACGCTGAGATGCCCGCGAAACCGAAATTCGATTTTAATCTAATTAAAATCGAATTTGGGCTTTGATCTATATAGGTTGGCCGGCCCGTGTAGATGAACAGTACCGTCTTCTTCCTTCACCCGCGCCTGCACGCAGCCGATTCTCCGGCTTCGTCTTTGCACCGCCGCCGACGCCTGGACGATCTCCGATCAGAGGTTGATCACCGTCTCCGTCCTCTTCTAAAGCAGTCGGAGCGCCCGTCGTCGCCGAAGGCTTCCACCGGCTTCGCGTCGTGCAACGGTTGCACATAGAGGCGAGGTGCCGTGGACTGCTGGAGCTCGACGTCGTCTCTATCGGCTTCCAGAGACAAGGAGTGTCGGAGGCTCGTCGATGAAGGAGAGCTGGTGCAGTCGGCTGGAAACTTCGAGCTTCTACCGAAGCAGTTGCCGGCAATCCGTTCGCCGGCGGCGTAGGTCGGAGAAGGAGTGGCCGACCGGACGTTGAGGATCGCCGTTCGCTGTGCTAGCAGTCTAGGGTTTCCTCTCGTCCTCGTCGCGGCGAAACTCTCTTCTTCTCTCGGCTGGAGAAGAAAACTGTTCACCCATATATATATATAGATTCATATATTACACATTAAATCCACTGTTTTGCCATTTTGCAAAAAATGCCTCTCTGCATTTTGTAAAAACTTCCAACATTTTGGATATTGGCAAAAGCAGCCCCTCATAATCAAATTTTCGATTTTTCGCGATCGCATTTCATTTGAGTGTGACCCATTAGGTTCAGTACCACGCCGGCAGTGAATAAATAGTTAATTCAACTATTTAACAAATAATTAATTCAACCAATTAATTATATTTATTCACAGATCATGGTTAACGTCTAGCAACGTGCCATGACCACCCGTGTGGTATGAATATCAATATTCATCACTTGAAACCTTTATGTGAGTAGTTCCCATGCCCTGTAATCCTTCTGTTCCTTTCTAACGTCCCGAATGAGCTTAGAGTATGGATATCTGTCAAACTCTAATATAGCTCAATCATATGTATCTGTCTTAATAGATTTGCTCGTCTGTGACATTAAGAACATTTCTTAATTCACATCGTACCTCGGCCAAGGATTTTCTGAGCTAGTTCTATTCAAAGACACATAGGATGTTCTCCTCCTTTATAGGAGGTGACAGATTCTCTATTGGTTATCATCTATCTTCATGTGCTATTATTTATACCCAGATGGTTCCCTTGTACAGCTGAGCTATACTTGGAAACACACTAAAGCATAAATCATATACACATAAGATACTATGATAATCTCAAGTCTGAGGATCAAGGCATAACTATCACACTGAAGAATTACCATTGACAGATTCCATTGGTATTCTTCGAGTAAGTCAGTTCAGTGAACTCATTCATCCAATGAGCACCTACACACTTGCTTCAGTGTCAACTACACGCGTAGTAATGAGATCACTACTCTCATCGTATGAGCAAGCAAGCTGTGTATTAGTCTTTCCGGTGACATTGAGCCCCTACTCAATGCACCTATGACTAAGAACATTCTGGACTTAGGTTTATAAGACATTAGGTCTCATTATCATGATCAACTATCATGATCCTAATTCTGTCGCCTTAGTCCATGGGGTTTATCACATACATTCATACAACATATTAAACATGACGATGCGATAAATAAACAAGTAACCATAATAAACAAAAGAGTTTATTACAAAAATATGTTCGCCAAAATATCTAATATTATTGACTTTTAGGGCATTTATCCTTTCAGTAGGTAGTCCGTAATGCCTGGCCCCTATACCCACAGCCAAGATGTTACCTGGGTAGTACACCGAACAGATGTACTATGTACATTGGTCGTCGGTAGGAACCCCAGCAATGATAGGCTGCTAGATAAGCTACTGGGATAACCGGAGCTTACGTACAATGTGCGTAGGTAGTCCGTAAGCCCAGCCATTATAGGTACCCATATTTACATCCTACCGGCATGTAGACCGATAATAAAAATAAATATAAAAATAAAAAAATATAAAATAAGTGGCTAATGTTTTTGATGTGATGCATCTTTACATGATCCTTTCACTCTGTTTAATTTGAGTTTGCAATGATAACTTATTTTTAGCCACATTACCTTTTTACAAAAATTGCTTTTGTATATATGCGTTCTTTCTTCCAAATCAATCCCCATATTTTTAACCCAGCTAAGCCCACACTACAACATCAATACATATTCCATATAAACACATCTGCACATAATGCACATTCCACAATCGGATCAAAATCTACTCTCTTCCATAACTTGTGCATATATTGTTTCCAAACTAACTTTTTGCATATTTCATCCTACGCTAGTTCATGACACGCTTTTCGATGAGTTTGTGATATATCATCCCAAGGAGATAATATCTTCAAGTTATGAGTAGCACCAACGACATAAAGAACAAGCCCAATGAGCAAGCCTTAAAAGAAAAAATCCAGCTGCTGAGACGACAAAATGAGGATCTCTCACAGCAAGTCCGTGCATTATTGGCATTACAACTACCATGTCAACCGCCAGCGCCATGTGAGCCGGAATCCAGTTCAACAAATACATTAGAGCAACAGTACCACAGCCCCTACGAGAACTGCAAGAGCCTGACCAGCAAGCACAACTGACAACCATTATGGCACCGGCTAACACATCTGTCGCAATCTCAACTGCCCAGTTGATATAACAATCCAAGCAACTGACAAGTAAACGGTGAATCAGATAGAACACATACTCAAGAGGATTAAAATGCTAGAGGGAAATCAGAGCACTAAGGACCCAGTCCAATTCTGCATTGTCACTAACGTGGAAATACCAAAAGACTTCGAGGTCCCAAAATTCGAGAAGTATGACGGGACAACCGATCCGCATATACACATATCGATGTACTGCAGCAAAATGGGCGCCTATTTGAAAAATGAAAAGATGATGATGTATTACTTCTAAGAGAGCCTAAAGGGTCCCGCAATGAAATGGTACCTTAACCTGGACAATAAGGAAATCCATACTTGGGGCGATCTAGTCGACGCCTTCATTAAGCACTACAAGTACAATGATGACTTCGCCCTAGACAAATTATCATTGAAGAAGCTCACTATGAATGCGAATGAGGACTTCCGCTCGTTCGCATTGCGTTGGAGGAACCAAGTTGCACAAATAACACCACCAATAACAGAGAAGGAAATTGTCAATACCTTTATTGAAGTCGAATGTTTAGACCAGCAATATAAACTCTCTTGCGCCAATGCAATTGATTTTGCCCACTTGCTCTGTATTGGCGTAAGGGTCGAGAAGGCGCTTGAGGATAACAAGCATGGGTGTAATGAAGACGATACCTTCATGAGCCATGACAGCAACAATTCAACAAACGACTAGGGGCAACAAGGCGAGGCCATTGTCACATGGACAAACCTCCAACGGGATTGTGCTTTGATTGTAACACCAGCTCATCATATTTTTGGAAATTTAGGGTCAATTGTACTAATTGCCGCTTGACTCGTTCGAATGCATTGCTACGATGTAACATAATTGCTCATACTTTATATATCATGTTTGAATATATTCTCATTACTTATTGTAAATTATATAGCCCGCCACTCCCAAGCCACAAATATCCCCATAAATATTTTGGATCACTTATTCGCCTCATGAGCTCATGTTTAAGTAAACAAATTTATATGTGAAAGAGATCAGGCATGAAGTTTGGAATTGACTCTAGCATGAATTATCATAAGCTTGATCCAACGTTTATCCACGCATATACTCGTTCTAAAAGAACCTGAACCTGTATAACTTCTAACCCATCAACAGCATAATACAATTAAACGTGACTTTTTAAAATTGAAAATAGCCTACGGTTGACGTGAAACTATTGCAAGTCCGCAAAATCATCTCGATTAGGACGAATAACCTGAAAGCTACGCAACACATCAACGATGGCGTCTATATTATCAATGCGAAGAAAATTCCGATATGCATTTCTTCTCAGAAGCCGAGGAAAAACATGAGAGGACCGACATTCAAGGTAAATCCATCATTCGGCAATCCTAAAAATAAAAAGGACAAAAGAAGAAAAAAGGAAAATAAAGAGAATAATAAAAGGATAAAAAAAAAAGAAAAGAAGGAAAAGAAGAAGAAGAAACAAAAGAAAAGCAAAAGAACAAAAAGAAAGGATGCCAAGAATGGATACCAAGCCTCTCATAAATTCCCTTCAGATGACCAAAAGGATAAGCGCGCGTGCACCCAAGCGAAGTGCGCAACACCCGTAAGAAGACGAGAAAAATATGATGCATCAAAGCAAACCAAATTGCGAAGACATACAAATCGATGGGACTAAAATAGCTTCACCTTAATCGTAAGCTATTACTCAGATTTTAAATATCTGTTTAATTGTAATATGCTGCTGCTCACCCACATACATATACCAATTTTCACTCAATACATGAAATAACCATGCTACGAACATACTCTTCATCCACCATACCCTCAATAACCACGATATACTCATGAGATAGCAAATATGATAATTCATGACAAGGGTCAAAACAAATAACATCCATGATCTCTTTCAAAATGTAAATTTACTTTATTAAATAAGGAGGTACTGAGGCCAATATATAAAGATCCCCATAGCTCCACAAGGCAACATGTAACAAATTACCCATGACCTCCACATATAAAGACTAATGCCCCCATATATAAAATCAAAGCCAAATATCCCAGACTTGAAATGACACAACCTTCTCAGATAAAGCTCTATATCTCCAAAGGAAACCAATATGCCTAAAGCTCCACAATTACCAAATCGGCCAGTATATAACCCAAATCTCAAACTGGAATGCAAATAGTATTACGAATATATTCACGACATGAAATAAATTTGAATTATTTTGTTACGCATGCATGAAATTCGAACAATAGTTAAAACGAAACAGTACGACTGACTCGATTTCCATGGTCGTATGTGCAGACCAAATCTTGCAATCAAACTGGGGCAATATGAACGATGATGACGTCCACTTCCTTTAATCTTAGTATGGATACAAAGACATATGATATAAACTGGGACAAATTTTTCTGGCGAAAAATTTGACAAATAAATATGCACAAACAGTACACTGGTACAATGGTTATAGTGAAGATTTAACCAAGCGTACTGGGGCAATTGTAATCCCTATCAGAAGAAATGGCATACTACTCATGACCGCCAACAACGAGCATATGATGGGACATCCTATCAGCGGGAGAAGTGATACTAATGAAATACGAGATGACATATCCAAACTCATTGAAAAACGTTATTAAACTACGTGGCAGAAATGTCAACAACTTTCTCTCCACTCATAACCACTCTCAATATCCTCGAATGGCCCCTCAACAGTCCATTCCCTTCTCAGACAGTTTTGTTTTAAATAACTCCAGTCCTCCACCACGTGGACTTCCTTAATCTCAAATGTATAAATGACATAATTCAAGCACAGACTACACATAGCCAAACACACATTCAAGCATACAATACCAAATAATCCCATCATATTACGACATTACGAATTGCATAACTCCCATGACCAACGCTAAGACTTCAATATCCTCCACGGTCTATGAGGCCTTTATCTTCTCACGATATGTCTGAGTAGGGTCCATAAGGCCATCGCTTTACATTCCAAGGTGCGGCATCTGCGATTACTACCTTTTCATAATATAACTAAGCATGGTCCGTGCGGCCACTGCTTCATAATCACCGATACGGTCCATGTGGCCGCTACCTTCTTATAAGAAAACTGAGCCTGGTCCATGGGACCACGGCTTTATAACCCTAACGGTACGGTCCACGGGGCTGCCACCTTTTCACAATACATTGCAGCAAGGTCCATGGGACAACTACGTTATAACTTGAGCTACGGTCCATGGGACCGCCACTTTATACATTGTAGCACGGTCCATGGGACTACTGCGTCATAACTCTAAGGTAAGGTCCATGGGGCCACTACCTTTCCACGATATTACAAAGCATGGTCTATGGCAGCCATTTCTTTCATAACCCTAAGGCATGAACCACGGTGTTCATGGCTTTGTCTCCTATCTCAGAGCATGGCCCACGGTGGCCATTGCTTTATAACCTAAAGGATGATCCACGACATTCATGACCTCATCTCGTATTTCAAAGCATGGTACACGGCGGCCATTCTTTCAAAGCCCCTAAGGCATGATCCACGGTGTTCATGACCTTATCGCATCCATTGCTTTATAACCCCTAAGGCATGATCACCGATCCACGGTGATCATGACCTTATCCCATCCATTGCTTTATAACCCCTAAGGCATAATCCATGGTGTTCATGACCTTATCTCATATATCAAAGTATGGTCCAAGGCGATCATTACTTCATAATCCAAAGGTACCATCCACGATATTCATAACCGTACGTTATATGTCAAGGCATAATCCACGGCGATCCTTGCTTCATAACCTGATCCGTACACGCTCCCGAACTACAAGGACCGAGAGAACGTCTAAGGAATTGAATAGGATCTAGGGAAAACCGAGGGGAAGAAGAGAGAATGATTTTTGCATGCAATGGAGTCGGCCAAGATGCCTCTCCCTTGTGCATTCCAGCAACTCTCTTGTTACAACATACACACATGCCACTAGCTAGCCACAAGCCGGCCAACTAGTATAAATAAGCTCGGACATACCCGAGCACCCCTTGCCACAAACCGGTCAAGGGAAACCGAACACAACAATGATTATACATGGTGGAAATGTAACTTAGACATGTCGACTTGCAGCTCGCGCCCCCCTTTGCTGGCCGTCCCTTGGTATGCCTCGCATCCCTGCTGGCTGCCCTCTGGACTACCTTGCACCTGCTGGCCCTTCATGCGCCCACGCCCGCCTCTTGGCTTTCCTGCGCGCCTAACGCCTGCTGGCCCTTCATGCGCCCACGTCGCCACACATGATCGACGAATAGCCTTGCCGTCTCCTCTCCTGTGACTGTTTTCCTACATGGCACTAAACAAATCATTTTGCTAAAACGATCCACAACTACAAAGATATAGTCATGACCGCGCCTTGTGCTTGGCAAGCCTCCAACAAAGTCCATGGAAATACTTTTCCAAGGTCGGCTTGGAACGGGTAATGGCATGTAAAGTCCCGTCTTCCAATTAGCCGGCTTGGATATGAAAGAGTAAATGCCCTAAAAGCCAATAATATTGGATATTTTGGCGAACATATTTTGTAATAAACCCGTTTTGATTTACTTGATTATGGTTATCTATTTATTTATCGCATCGTCATGTTTAATATGTTGTATGAATATATGTGATAAACCCCATGGACTAAGGTGACAGAATTAGGATCATGATAGTTGATCATGATAATGAGACCTAATATCTTATAAACCTAAGTCCAGAATGTTCTAGTCATAGGTGCATTGAGTAGGGGCTCAATGTCACCGGAAAGACTAATACACAGCTTGTTTGCTCATACGATGAGAGTAGTGATCTCATTACTACGCGTGTAGTTGACACTAAAGCAAGTGTGTAGGTGCTCATTGGATGAATGAGTTCACTGAACTGACTTACTCGAAGAATACCAATGGAGTCTGTCAATGGTAATTCTTCAGTGTGATAGTTATGCCTTGATCCTCAGACTTGAGATTATCATAGTATCTTATGTGTATATGATTTATGCTTTAGTGTGTTTCAAAGTATAGCTCAGCTGTACAAGGGAACCATCTGGGTATAAATAATAGCACATGAAGATAGATGATGACCAATAGAGAATCTGTCACCTCCTATGAAGGAGGAGAACATCCATATGTCTTTGAATAGAACTAGCTCAGAAAATCTTTGGCCGAGGTACGATGTGAATTAAGAAATGTTCTTAATGTCACAGACGAGCGAATCTGTTAAGACAGATACATTTGATTGAGCTATATTAGAGTTTGACAGATATCCAACTCTAAGCTCATTCGGGATAGTGTAGAAAGGAACAGAAGGATTATAGGGCATGGGAACTATTCACACAAAGGTTTCAAGTGATGAATATTGATATTCATACCACACCGGGTGGGTCGTGGCACGTTTGCTAGACGTTTAACCACGATCTGTGGATAAATATAATTAAATTGGTTGAATTAATTATTTGGTTAATTAGTTGAATTAACTATTTATTCACTGCCGGCGTGGTACTGAACCTAATGGGTCACACGCAAATGAGATACGATCGCGAAAAACCGAAAATTTGTGCATGAGGGGCTGCTTTTGCCAATGTCCAAAGTGTTGGACCTAAGTTTTTGCAAAATGCTTGAGGGCCGTTTTTGCAAATCAGCATAGATGTGGATTTTATGTGCAATACATGAGCCTATATATATGTTTGCACAGTTCTCTTCTCGGCTGCGAGAGAAGAAGAAAGAAAAGCGGCGGCGCGACGTGAGAAGAGAAACCCTCGCTAGCACGGTGATATCTCTTCTCCACGGTCGGGCGTCACCCCTCCATCACCTCCTTCTCCGACAGTCGGCGGCGCGTGCAAAGGTGACCGGCGAAGACTTCTGCACCGAGAAATTCGGTGGAACTTCGGCCGCCTGCACGACACTTAAACTCCGACGAGCCTTTCGCACTTCACGTCCAAGCAAGCCGACGGGGACAACTTGAAGCTCCGGCCGTCTTGCGGCGTCTGGTCGGGGAGTGCAGTTGCTACACCGGACGCAAGCCTTCATCGGCAGCGCAGGCGTCGGCGGCTTTAGAAGGCGACGGCGTCGGTGACGGGAAGCTGACCAGAGACAGCGCCGGCGAGCATCGTCTGCGAGGGCTTGGACGGCGACCAGAGGTGCGTCGGCTGCACACGGGAGAAGCAAAGAAGGTGAAGAAGACGGTACTGTAGACGGTACTGTTCACTAGCGGGCTGAGATCCGATCTTGGCCCAATTCCGATTTAATTCGATTAAATCGGATTTCGGTTTCGCGAACGTCTCAGCGTGGACTAGCATTAGAGGCCGGGTATTTTCGCGGCTCAATTCATCAGAATCCGAGGATCGTTACGTGGCGTGTTCGACCCGCCAAGGTATATCGATAAAACTCGTACCGCGATTAGAAGCATGATAGGATCGCGTTAAAATTAATTAGATTAATTTTAATTATCATGCTTGGTTTACATGTGATGTAATTGTTTCGATTATTATAGCATACCAATGTGATCCTGTATTCGGGTACACGGGGCTTTTGTATTAAAAATTTTTAAATTTCCGCTGCGCATCTGATGTGGTTTGACCCCAATAACCCAACAGTGGTATCAGAGCTATCTTTGGTTTTGCTATAATAATCTTCGATATTTGATCACGACGTAATAATATTAATTGTTAATATTATAATTTATATGCGATGCATGTAATTTACCGCACACTAACTAAGAGTTGGACATAAAACCCTAAACGAATTAAATTTTGAAATTAGTTCAAAAGCATGTTTAGGTCGTCGTGATCGAATTATCGTATTTATTTTATTCATATGTGATATGGATGTTTTGTGTGGTGAAGGATGATCATGGACTAGGCCGCTCTAGATGGTATGTAGTAGGAATTTTTGTAATGTAAAATATAGCCTGCGTGCTATGCCTCTCTCTTCGAAAAGCAAGTTCCCGCGTAATAATTAATTTTATTTTATCCTTTTCTGCTTTTTAGAAAAGTTGTAGTAGGATATAAAATATTATGTAATTGAAGATCGTGAAGAGTTCACGGCGGGACGAAGAAGTTCGAGGAATTACAATCAAGTGCATCAGATGCAAGCTGCTACATACACGTTAGAATTCCACTCAGTAGCTCGAGTGGATTAGGTAGATGTCCATGATCATCTGGTGGTTTAGCATGCTTATTTTCTATGTTTTGATAATTGTTATCATGTTGTTTTGTAACATGCCTTGTATGCGATACATGCCTTGTTATGATCAAACATAGAAATGCATGCTAGGATAATAAGATGAGACCTTAAAAGCATAATCTGCTTAAAAACTGATTCCCTAAACCTTCAGTTTTAAATTCAAGTATGTATGGTTTTAGCTTTGCGAAAAACCCTAGCCGCCCTCCATTAATGATGAAATAGAGTCAAGTGTTTGACCTAATCGACTTGATGTGTACACGCATGGTTGCTTAGGTAAAACACTGGGTATTAATCATTCGCACACATTGGTGTGTAAGTGGGTAAACCGATTAGATAAGTCTCGTTGCGAAAAACGCAAAGACTTGTCTCATAGTTTTACGCCACTTGGAATGAAGATGTACTTGACTAAATTATTATGGTTTGTTGCGAAAAACGCAAGACCATGAATAATTAGAGGCTAAAACAAGGAGTTACATAGAGATGTAATTGACAAAGTAAGTTGTCTACCGATCAGAAAAATGTAGTCGTCATGCAAACGTGAGATTACATTTTTGCTGATTGGATCCTTATCTCACTAAGAATATGATTTTCGTCTCATGTTTGAAGGTTGCATGATTCGTAGAAAAATAGTGGGAGCATCACTTAGAATTAACCATAATCTATTTGATGTTTTATTTCAAGTAAATAATTGCATGCTAAATTATCTTTTGTTTTTGTATCTTTGAATGCTTGTAGATGAGTGGTCTGCCGATACATAATATTCTTGTTGCGAACAAACTGACTGGACCGAACTATGTCGATTGGTTGCGTAATGTAAAACTGGTCCTCGCTATTCAAAAGGTAGTACTTCTAAAACCAATGGAAAGTCCAATGGTGCTAAGAAGAACAAGAAGACCGTCGTTGCCAAGAAGAACATGAAGGCAAAGGGAAAGGCTAAGAAGAAGGCGAAAGCCGATTCTAAGTCCGAGGACAAGTGCTTTGAATGTGGCAAAGCTGGACACTGGAAGAGGAACTGCAAAGTTCACCTTGAGAAGGTGACAAAGGCTAAGGAAGCCGGGCCCTCAGGTGTGTTCATTATTGAGATCAATCTCTCTAGTAAAGATTCTTTAGATTGGGTATTAGATACCGGGTGTGTCTCACACATTTGCATATCGATGCAGGACTAAAGAATCCTAGAAGGTTGGCGAAAGGAGAAGTTGACCTTAGAGTTGGCAACAAAGCAAGAGTTGCTGCGCTGGCTGTAGGGACATATGAGATCCGATTGCCTACCGGAAGAGTACTAGAGCTTAGGGATTGTTATTTCGTACCTGCACTTAGTAGAAATTTGATTTCTGTTTCAACTCTTTGCAAGAGTGGTTTTAAATTCGTATTTGAGAACAATAGTTGTTCATTTTCATTCAAAAACGAGTTTTATGGTTCTGGTACATTATGCGATGATCTCTATTTCATTGATACACTTCATGAAGTGTACAATGTCGAACAACCTATAAAGACGAATAGAGATAGTGTAAACGAGACGTATCTCTGGCATTGTAGACTTGGTCATATCAGTGAGACAAGATTAAACAAGCTCTACAAAAAGAGGTTAATTGAACCGGATGTTTATGAAACATACCCTACTTGTGAGCCTTGTCTCAAAGGAAAGATGACCAAATCTCCATTACTGGACATGGAGAGAGAGCAAAGGAGTTGCTTGAGCTGGTACATACTGATGTATGTGGACCCATGTCTACGAGTGCTAAAGGTGGCTACTCTTATTTCATTACATTCACGGATGATCTCTCTAGATTTGGATATGTGTACTTAATGAAGTACAAATCCGAATCTTTTGAGAAATTCAAGGAATATAAGAATGAAGTAGAGAAGCAAACTGGAAAGAGTATTAAAGCACTACGATCAGATCGTGGAGGAGAATACTTGAGTACAGAGTTTACCGAATATCTCAAGGAGAATGGGATTCTCTCACAGTGGACTCCCCCTTATACACCCCAGTTGAATGGAGTGTCTGAGAGGAGAAACAGAACTTGTTAGACATGGTTCGTTCTATGATGAGTCACACTACACTTCCAGTTACTTTCTGGGGCTATGCTCTAGAAACTGCGGCGCACGTACTAAATCGGGTTCCCAGCAAATCCGTGGATACAACCCCATATGAGATATGGAGAGGGAAGAAACCTGGTCTTAAATTTGTTAAGATTTGGGGTTGCCCTACTTATGTTAAGAAACAGTATCCTGATAAGCTGGAAACAAGATCAGAAAAATGTTATTTCATTGGCTATCCAAGAGAGGGTCTTGGATACTATTTCTGGCATCCACAAGAACAAAAGGTGTTTGTTGCCAGAAATGCAGTATTCCTTGAGAAGGAATTCCTGCTAGATGGTTATTGTGGAAATGAGGTAGTACTTGAGGAAACTCAAGGGCTGGAAAATAACATTGATCCTGTTCTGTACCCGAAATAGTAGTGCAACCAGATGTGCCACAAACTGTTAGGAGATCTACCAGGAAGCGAAAGCAACCTGAAAGATTGGTTTACATAGCTGATGAAAACCAAGAAGTGCAAGTCATACTGGATGACGAGCCAAACTCCTACACAGAAGCTATGCAGAGTAGCGACAGCGGGAAGTGGCTAAAAGCCATGATTTCCGAAATGGATTCCATGAGTACCAATGAGGTTTGGGACTTAGTGGATGCACCTGAGGGAGTGAGTCCCATTGGGTGCAAATGGGTCTTCAAGAAGAAGATCGGAGCAGATGGCAATGTAGATACCTACAAAGCCAGACTGGTAGCTAAAGGCTTCAGACAGAAGCAAGGGGTCGATTATGACGAGACCTTCTCACCAGTAGCAATGCTCAAATCCATTCGGATATTACTTGCGATAGCTGCATACCATGACTATGAGATATGGCAAATGGACGTAAAGACGGCATTCCTAAATGGAAACCTCGAAGAGGATGTGTACATGACACAACCCGAGGGCTTTATCTCTAGTGGGAGCGAAAGCAAGGTATGCAAGCTGAAGAGGTCCATTTACGGACTTAAGCAAGCTTCTCGAAGCTGGAACATCCGTTTTGATGAGACAGTCAAATCGTTTGACTTTATCAAAAATGAGGATGAACCATGTGTATACAAGAAGGTTAGCAAGAGTGCTATTACTTTCTTAGTATTGTATGTAGATGACATACTACTTATTGGAAATGATGTTCCAATGATGCAGTCAATAAAAGTTTGGTTATCACAGCAGTTCTCCATGAAGGATTTGGAGAAGCTTCCTACGTCCTAGGCATTAAGATCTATAGAGATAGATCTAAGAGGATAATAGGATTATCCCAATCGAATTATATCGATAAAGTGCTAAAGCGGTTTAGCATGGAAAATAGCAAGAAAGGGTTCTTGCCATATAATCATGGAATTCAGCTCTCTAAAGGAATGGCACCGAAAACGCCAGAAGAGAGAGATCGCATAAAGAATATCCCATATGCATCCGCTATTGGGTCTATTATGTATGCAATGCTGTGTACCAGGCCAGATGTGGCCTATGCTCTTGGTGTGACGAGCAGATATCAATCTGATCCCGGTGAAGGTCACTGGACTGCCGTTAAGAGTATCCTTAAGTACTTGAGAAGAACTAAGGATATCTTCTTAGTATATGGCGGCGAATCAGAGTTGAAAGTTGAGGCCTATACGGACTCAAGCTTCCAATCAGATAAGGATGACAGCAAATCGGTTTCAGGGTTTGTCTTTACCCTGAATGGCGGTGCGGTTAGTTGGAAAAGTTCCAAGCAACCGACCGTAGCAGACTCAACTACAGAGGCCGAATATATTGCTGCTTCAGAAGCAGCAAAAGAGGCTGTTTGGATGAGAAAGTTCATTACTGAACTTGGAGTGGTTCCAGGGATACAGGATCCATGCCGTTGTTATGTGATAACAATGGGGCTATTGCGCAAGCAAAGGAACCAAGGTCTCATCAGAGATCCAAACACATTCTGAGGCGCTTTCATTTGATGAGGGAATTAATTGAAAGAGGCGAAATCAAGATACAAAAGGTTGACACAAAAGAAACATAGCTGATCCTTTTACTAAGGCACTTCCTCAAAAGACGTTTGAGAGCCATTTCGACAAGATGGGCGTGAGACGCATGTGCGATTGGCTTTAAGTGCAAGTGGGAGATTGAAAGAGTAAATGCCCTAAAAGCCAATAATATTGGATATTTTGGCGAACATATTTTGTAATAAACCTTTTTGATTTACTTGATTATGGTTATTTGTTTATTTATCGCATCGTCATGTTTAATATGTTGTATGAATGTATGTGATAAACCCCATGGACTAAGGCGACAGAATTAGGATCATGATAGTTGATCATGATAATGAGACCTAATGTCTTATAAACCTAAGTCCAGAATGTTCTTAGTCATAGGTGCATTGAGTAGGGGCTCAATGTCACCGGAAAGACTAATACACAGCTTGCTTGCTCATACGATGAGAGTAGTGATCTCATTACTACGCGTGTAGTTGACACTGAAGCAAGTGTGTAGGTGCTCATTGGATGAATGAGTTCACTGAACTGACTTACTCGAAGAATACCAATGGAATCTGTCAATGGTAATTCTTCAGTGTGATAGTTATGCCTTGATCCTCAGACTTGAGTTATCATAGTATCTTATGTGTATGATTTATGCTTTAGTGTGTTTCCAAGTATAGCTCAGCTGTACAAGGGAACCATCTGGGTATAAATAATAGCACATGAAGATAGATGATAACCAATAGAGAATCTGTCACCTCCTATAAGGAGGAGAACATCCTATGTGTCTTTGAATAGAACTAGCTCAGAAAATCCTTGGCCGAGGTACGATGTGAATTAAGAAATGTTCTTAATGTCACAGACGAGCGAATCTATTAAGACAGATACATTTGATTGAGCTATATTAGAGTTTGACAGATATCCATACTCTAAGCTCGTTCGGGATGTTAGAAAGGAACAGAAGGATTATAGGGCATGGGAACTATTCACACAAAGGTTTCAAGTGATGAATATTGATATTCATACCACACGGGTGGTCGTGGCACGTTGCTAGACGTTAACCACGATCTGTGGATAAATATAATTAATTGGTTGAATTAATTATTTGTTAATTAGTTGAATTAACTATTTATTCACTGCCGGCGTGGTACTGAACCTAATGGGTCACACGCAAATGAGACACGATCGCGAAAAACCGAATATTTGTGCATGAGGGGCTGCTTTTGCCAATGTCCAAAGTGTTGGACCTAAGGTTTTGCAAAATGCTTGAGGGCCGTTTTTGCAAAATCAGCATAGATGTGGATTTTATGTGCAATACATGAACCTATATATATGTTTGCACAGTTCTCTTCTCGGCTGCGAGAGAAGAAGAAAGAAAAGCGGCGGCGCGACGTGAGAAGAGAAACCCTCGCTAGCACGGTGATATCTCTTCTCAACGGATGCGGAAATGATAATTCTAGCCGAAACTACTCAGATCTATCTAGGTAAATTCAGGTAGAAATGAAAATAAAATTAAGATAAATACTTGGATAACTTTCCCGTGGGTTTGGCTCCGCGACCCGTTGCCTATAAAGAGGCAAGAACCTTGGAATATGCCAGGCACCTCGACCCGTTACCTATAGAGAGGTAAGAACCTTGGTATATGCCTTTGAACGCCACAATCGAATACGGGAGATCGATTGATAAGTTCGGTGGTGGACGCCACGGACAAACCGATAAGTCCTAAGTTCTGAAAAAGAACCAACGAGTTTCTCTAACTCACAATTTTGATCTGCCAAAAGATCTTTCATTCATCCAAATGGGGGTTTTATAAAGAGTTACAATAAGTTACATTCCAAATACATTGTATCTAGTCATTTCGAGAAATGCAGTAAAATAAATGAAGTCTTTGGAACTAACGGATAATTAAACTCTGCATTAAAGTAACGATAGACTCTAGATAATTAAGGTGCTCAGGAATCCGTCTCTGGCGCTTCGCTTCCCATGTCATCTCTGGCGTTTCACCTTCTCATGTCGTCATATCATTCTCAGAAAAGACTACCTCGGCAAGACGACCTCGGCATTGGTCTCGGCAAGACGACCTCGACAATAAAGACGAACTCGGCAAAGACTATCTCGGCATGCCCACCTCGGCCATGCTCACCTCGGCCATGCCCACCTCGGCCATGCCCTCCTCGGCCATGCTCACCTCAGCCTCGGGTTCAAAGACTCGAATGGTTATTAAGATGCAAGGCTCAGTAACTGGTGCTTCGCTTGTCTCGGCCCAGATACTTTTAATTAGCCTGTAAAGTGTCACCTCGGCTTGCCGAGCTCGGGATCTAGTAATTGGTCCGCTGGGGACTGAAACTTGTGAAGCGTTCGTTCCCTTTCCGACACCCGATATCATGTGCGATCCGATCTATTGTCTTGTCGTCTCGGTTGAGACTTCCGACACCTTGGCTGGATTGATAAATGACTCGGTTGAGTCTTGGTCTAGACCCCATACTTTAGTTAGCACGTCAGACACCTCGGCTAATCCACCCGATACCTCGGTTGAGTCTTCATTCGTCTTTGCTCGGGTCAGGATCGTATCATTCCCTTCCTCTTCAAAACGATTTGTCCTCAAATCTGGACCTACATCATATGCATCACATTCAACTTCGAATGGGTTATAGAAATCAGATAAAACAAGGACAGGGGCTTGTGTTAAACTTCCCTTAAGAGCTTGAAAGGCGTTCTCTTGCACATCTCCCCATTTGAATTCCATGTTCTTTTTGATAACCGCGTCAAGGGTGCGGCATAGTGCTGAAGTCCTTTACAAAACGTCGGTAGAAACTTGCGAGTCCATGAAAGTTTCGAACCTCGGTAACTGATCTCGATGTCGGCCAGTCTTGACTTGCTCGGATTTCTCCTCATCGATTGGGTTAGCATACAATTCTATGGCTCGACCTATGCTTGTGAGATTCATTCTTGCTTGCAACATGTAGCTCTTTGCTCCATTCTGTAATCCTGTTGCCCTAATCACAAAAACAAAGGACGCAAACTTTTCCGTACCAACGTTGCGCTTTGTCAGGTTAGTACAATGTATAAGTGGTGCAATTCTCAACAGTGCCTTTAACCAAGTGAATGCTATAAAAATCATCAATAACATCAAGTATGCATATGAATGATCGTAAAGCATGGTTCGTTATACGCATGAAAGAACTTGTGCTATGTTTTAACAGAAATGGTATGAACATCCACCCATATATTCCACACTTACTCTTAACAATTATTTCCATTCCATAGTCTCTTTCAATCCTCGGTGCAGATGTCTATTTCTAATTCAACTGAATGGTTATCAGAAATACCAAATATAACAAGTCTGCATGTGAACGATAGTAAAGTATGTTGCATAACAGAACCGGTCGCATGTTTTATCAACAATAGCATAAATATCCATTCATGTATCAAATGCTTGATTTTAAACATATGGTTCCATCAATTCCTTCTTTTACTCCTCTACGGAAGTATCTATTCCTCAAATCAATTGCATAAACGTTATGCAAACCAATTAACATGATATCACGACAAATGATATAACGATGGTGTGACTTACCAATCAGATGATCATGACAAAACAATATGATTCAATCAACTAATCTTGTTGCAATTAACATGATAAAGACGTGACATGCTTTCAAAACAGTTATCAAGATGATGAGGTAATGGCATATTTCGTAAACTATCAATCAGATTTACCGTTATCGTGTTGATAGGTTGCTGGTCCTTCTTCAGTTGCCATGTTTCTTCCTTCTATGAGTCAAAATTCCTTGAAATTGGCCACGTTTGTTCCACTAGCTCTTTATCTTGTAGTTCCTTTGTCTCCTTGGGGTGGTTTACAAAATCTCGCATTTGCTCAACCTCTGTATTAATGAGTAGATCGTGTGGAATCTCTCTCGAACAACTTTCCTGCAATAAACAATCCAAAGAACTAGAAGAAGAAATAGGAAAAACGTTAGTACTCTCGCCAACAAAGCTATTTTCTCTTCTCTCTGTTACCTCAATTTTCAAATTTTCTCTCGCACTCTTTTCACCTTTTTCTCTCATTACACTCACCAACTCATTTTTTTCACTCCTTTCTCTCTCTTGTTGTTGGATTCTCATCTGATCCTCATGAAATCTCCTTTGGTGTCAAAGGTACGAGAATGACGTTCCGATTCTTGAAAGTAAAGAATATCGTTGGTATAGCCATCATGTGACGCACGTCGGTCAAATTGCCAGGGTCGGCCTAACAGTATGTGACCAGCTTGCATCGGTACTACATCACATGTCACTTCATCCTCGTATTTCGATGCGGAACGGAATTAGAACTATGTCGGTTAACCTTGACCTCACCAACTATCATTCAGCCACTAGTTTGTAAGGCCGGGGGTGTTTGCTTGTCGGCAACCCGAGTTTCTCAACCAACAAAGTACTAGCTACATTGGTGCAACTCCCACCATCAAGTAATGCTGCCATGTCTCCAAAGCCCTCATCAAAGCATTGAGCTCCTTGTCATATGTGGAGTAGTTCAACGCAGCCCCATTGAGCTTTTCACTGAAGTAAGCAATAGGCCTCTTCTCTTGCATAAGCACAGCACCGACCAACACTGGAAGCATCACATTCAATTTCAAAAGGTTTAGAAAAGTCAGGAAAAATTAGTAAACGGAAGCATCACATTCAATTTCAAAAGGTTTAGAAAGTCAGGAAAAATTAGTAAAGGCGTTGAACTTAGCTTTTCTTTCAAGGTATTGAATGCCTTCTCTTGCTCCTTGGCCCATCTAACACCAACTTCTTTCTTGATGATCTCGGTCAAAGGAGCAGCTATGGTTCTGAAATTGCGCACAAATCTTCTATAGAATCTAGCAAGACCATGAAAAATTCGGACCTCAGCAATGGTAGTGGGTGTAGGACATTCCCGGATTCTTTCACCTTCTCTTCATCCACTTCCGCACCCTTGGAACTTACAACAAAACCAAGAAAAATAACTCTTTCCAAGAAAAGTTCACACTTCTTAAGGTTAGCATACAACTTCTCCTGCCTTAATACTTCAAGAACACACCTCAAATGATCCATATGATCATGCTCAGTGTTGCTATAAATCAGAATATCATCAAAGTAAACAACAACAAATTTTCCAATATAAGCACACAAGATATGATTCGTAAGGCCCATAAACGTGCTAGGTGCATTAGTCAGTCCAAATGGCATTACTAACCACTCATACAATCCATTCTTGGTTTTAAACGCTGTTTTCCACTCATCTCCTTCTTTCATGCGAATTTGGTGGTACCCACTCGTCAAATCAATCTTAGAAAATATAGTGGAACCATGCAATTCATCAAGCATATCATCCAATCTAGGAATAGGATAGCGATACTTTACCGTTATTTTATTCACAGCTCGACAATCCACACACATCCTCCATGTGCCTTCTTTCTTGGGAACTAGCAACACGGGCACGGAACATGGACTCATACTCTCTCGAACATAGCCCTTGGTCATTAACTCATCGACTTGCTTTTGGAGTTCCTTCGCTTCTTCGGGATTACACCGATATGCTGGTCGGTTTGGAATGGCTGCTCCCGGGATGGAAATCAATTTGATGTTCGATCCCACGGATTGGTGGCAATCCCGGTGGCATCTCCTCAGCAAATACATCGTCAAACTCCTGCAAAAGAGAAACCACAACACTAGGCAAAGACGAGTTAAAATTAGTGGATAAGTAGGCCTCCTTGTATAAGAGCAATATCATTGGCCTTTCTTCCTTTCTGACACTCTCTAACTCTCTTTCTTTTGTGAAGAAACTCATTTTCTTCCCCTCTTTTCTTTTTATGACTAAACTCTCACATTTTTCTTTCTTTTCACTCTCTTCCTCACTTTTCTCTCGACTTTCTTTTCTTTCATTTTTACTCTCTTTTTCTTTTGATTCTGCCACTCTCTCACCTTCATTGGAATGCTCACTGGACTTCTTGATTTGGAGTTGCTCTTCGAACACTTGATGTGGTGGCAGCGGTGCAAGTGTTACACTTCGATTATCCTTGATGAAGCTATACCGATTCTTGTACCATCATGCGTAGTCTTTCGATCAAATTGCCATGGCCTTCCGAGTAACAAATGGCTGGCTATCATAGGAACTACATCACACAAAACTTCATCATGGTACTTCCCAATAGAGAATGAGATCAACACTTGCTTTGTCACTTCAAATTCACCACTCTCATTCAGCCACTGAAGTCTATATGGCCTCGGATGCTTTTGAGTGCTTAAACCCAGCTTCTCCCCCATCAGCTTGCTTGCCACATTTACAGTGCTTCCTCCATCAATAATCAGTCCACATACTCGATCCTTTACGTGGCATCGAGTGTAGAAGATGTTCTCTCTTTGTAGCCCATCACCATCTTCTTTGGCTTGCACATGTAGAGCTCTCAAAACAACAAGAGTTTGACCTGATACAGCATGCTCCACATCATCGGCATCTTCAAGTGATAGCATAGAGTCTGCGTCACTCACATGTTCAGCCGCACTTTCAATCTCCCCATTATCTAACATAATCATGGTTCTCTTGTTCGGGCATTGGGAAGCATAATGACCAGAACCCAAACAACGAAAGCACTTTATATCATGATTTCTTTGAGGTTGGGAAGAAGAATAACCCTTCTCCTTGGAATCAAATGATGGCTTGGCTGCGGGCTTCTCTCCCTTGGCCTTCTCCTCCTGCTTCGAACCAGCCCATTTTGGATCCAGCCCCTTCAAACTTGGATGTCCACTTCGAATTCGAATTAGAGGATTCGAATCTGGATGATGATCCTCCCCCCTTCTTGAGCTGCCTCTCAACCTTCATAGCCATGTGTACCACTTCTTCAAGCTCCACATCATTGGCAATCTCCCGATTAAGTCCACAAATGAACCGAGCCATGGTTACCTCTCGCCTCAACATTGGTGCGAATCATGGCAATCTCCTTGTGGTTACTCGTCCACAGTCGTAGACCCTTGCTTAAGACTTTGCAGCTTCAAGTGCAAATCTCAGTAGTAATGGAATGGGACAAACCTCCTCCGCATGACAGCTTTCATGTCCTCCCAATTGTCGATGGGTCGCGCCCCACTTCGGCGTCTACTCACCGTCAATTGATCCCACCAAACTATAGCATAGTTGGTGAATGCCACAGCTGCAAGCTTCACCTTCTTCACTTCTGAGTAGTTGTGACAATAAAAAACCAACTCAACTTTCCTTTCCCATTCAATGTAAACATCGGGATCGTTCTTGCCTTGGAATGGAGGAATGGTCAGCTTGATAGACCCCGTATTACGATCAACTGTATCCCTTTCTTGGCGCCTCCCACACACTTGCCATGGCCTCTCAGCCCTTGCTCCTCGAGCTCTTCTCATTGTGGCAGTGGAAAACACATCATCTTCATTATCATAGGATCCCTCCTCGTGGTCATCAAATGGATCAATAGTAGGTGCGGTTGTTGGTTATTGTTCCTCCTTGGTCGCTGATTGGGAACTTGTCGCAACTGGTCAATCCGCTCGCCGTGCCTCCCCAACCGGTCATTGATCGTATTGAGCACCATGTTCATTCGCTCAAATTGTTGTTGCACAGCCTAAATGACAACACTATGATCAGGCCCTCCACTACTTTGTTCAAGTCCCCTGCTATTTTCTTGTGACATGTTGAAACCTGCAAGGAAAATTTTTAGAATAAAATACCTCACAATCACTCCCTCACGTGTTTACCCTTAAGTCGATGTCACACAAACTCTCGTATTTCACTCAATATAATGGCTTTTACCCTCTGATGATCTCACCCACTCTTGTTTTTTCCCTCTCGTAGATTTCTCCACAAAGTTCTAGAGGAACTAAGCAATCCGATTACAAGCCCTTGAGGAAAATTACTTGTTCGCTCAAACAACTTATAATATCAGTTCTTTATAGCAAAGAAGCAAAGAGATATGGAAGGACAAGAGATACATACGACAGAATGAACCCAAAAAAGTTACTAATGGATCGACACAAGTATGATCAAAGGAAAACGGAACTGAAGAGCAACTTTGACAAAACAACTCAACAAATCAAAGGTCTTCCAATGTTCATAGAAAGGAAGATCAAAAATACTATCACCCGGAAGATCAACCTTGTAGAGGTAAGCTGAGCTAGGGTTTCCCTCTTGACCGTGCCTCCGGCGGCGCGCGCCTTTCTCTTGCCGGCCTGCCGGCCACGGCGGGCTGGCCCCCCCCTTGCTACGATGATGTCCTCATCATCATGTTCAAACTTGTGTGGGTGGGGATCGTCCTCTTCGGCTGTTCTCAACGGTGTCTCTTCACCTTCCCCAACCGTCACCATTGGATTACCGGCGATCTCCATCGGCGGGCCGTCCGCACTTGCTCCGATCATGTTTTCATCATCATCTCCAACTGCATGTGGTCCGGTTGCTTCTCCGCCGGCCATTCTTAATACATCCTCATGCGCCCCTTCGGCTTCTTCATGTGTCCTTTCGGATTCCTTGTCTTCCACCGCGCATGGATCGGCTCCTTCATCGGCGGTTATTCTCAATACACCTTCAAGCGTCGCCTCGGCTTCTTCCTTTTCTCTTGCTCCGACGTTTGGATCGTCCTCCGGAGACGCTCGTACGGGCCTTCCTCTGATGTCCTCATCATCGTCTTCAATAGCGTGTGGATCGGCTATCTCATCGGAGGCTTTTCGCAACGTTTCACCGTCCGTCTCTTCGACGTCTGACTTTGCTCCAATCAACTCCCCGTCGATTCAACGTTTCTCCGACATTGCAACGATCACAACTCGAATTCCTGAATTTTCTCAACATTTTGATATTCCTGCATCAGTAGACTTCAGGACCGGGTCGAAGGTATGCTTTCACCGGCACTTTCTTCATCTTGTGGAGCCTTATCGAATGAGTTGGCGTCACCTTCTCCTCCTATTGCCCCTCGGTTAAACTAAGACATTTGCCGACGGAATTGTGGACAAATGAGGGCTTAGTGTTGTTGCTAGTGCGGTTGGAAACCGCTCTTTCCGGATATGGTTACGGCTAAGCAAGACCGTATTGATTATGCGAGGGTATGTGTACTTATAAATGCGGAGGTTGATCCCATTGATTCTTTGAGGTGATAATGCCTGATGAGTATTCAGGAACATGTCTAGTTACTGTTGAATATGATTGGAGGCCCTTAAGATGTGTTAATTGCAAGGTGTTTGTCATTCTACATCCACTTGTTCTAAACATCCATCAACACCAACGGTGGACCGAGAACAACCGCAGGCCCGTATGGAGTGGAGGCGGGTGTCCAAAAGTCGTACTATTGCTGATCCAACGACTTCTAACGCGATACATGGCTCGGGTGTTAATGAAAATTCTGGTACGGATGTTCGAGTGAGCTCTGAAGTGGGGGTTGCTGCTGAATCGGGAGCCTCGGAGTTTCAAAAGTAGTAACTTCAAAGAAATACTACTATATGAACAATGCTAATGGTGATAAAGAGAACGCTGTAATGGATTGGTACCTAAACGTTCGACTGCAAAAGAAGCACATGGGAATTCAAAGCGTGCTGCTACCATGCATATTGATAAGGTAACTCTCATTGTGTTAATACAGCTTCTCCATCTATTACTTTGGCTAATCCTTTGATGTACTTGTGATGATATTACTGTTGTGGAGGATGTTCCTCTCAACCTGATGCTGACACAAGGGCCCTAAAAGCAATAATGCCCCTGAAGAGGTTGTTTTATGATCCCTTTATATGTTGGAATGTTCGTGGTCTAAATTCTTTAGACCATGCAGCTGCGGTTCAGCAGCTGATTTCTCAATATGGGTTGAAGTTGTGGGACTAGTAGAAACAAGAGTAGCAGCATCCAAAGCTCAAATGTAAGCTCCCGAATTTGTAATACTTGGAATTGGTATTTTGATTATGTGAATGGTCCGGGGAACCGCATATGGATTGTGGGATCCTGTTTATGCCTCGGCTAAGGTAGAGGAAGCTACTACACAAGTTGTTCATTGTTATATCGGAATCATTAAGTAATAGAGAGGCACTATGGTGTTCCGTGGTATATGGCCTTCATTCGGTCCAAGCGAGACGCCCTCTTTGGGATCAACTTCTTTTGAAGGCTAGTACCAATCATACAAAGCCATGGGTTGTTTTGGGAGATTTTAATACAATCCTTCATGAGAATGAAGTGCGAGGTGGACATGTAGAGGAAGATGATCTTTTAGATTTCAATGCATGTGTGGCAGCGGTGGATCTCATAACGCTACCGATGACGGGGAATTTCTATACATGGTATAATCAGCAACCTGGAGATCGTGGTATTTGGAAGAGACTTGACCGTGTGCTTGTTAATCCTACTTGGCTGACTTCGTATCCTTCAGTTGCCTATCGATGTGAGTTACCCTTTACCTCTGATCACTCACCTCTTCTCCTGGATTTCGGTATGGATCATAGACCTAAGGGAACATCTTTTCGGTTTGATAATTTTCTGACTTCTGAGCCGGGTTTCCTTGATCTTGTTACATCGGTATGGCAACATAGTGTTGTTGGAACGCCTATGTATTCAGTTGTGAAGAAATTGAAAGCACTAAAGCCCCTATTTCGGAAAATGAGGAAATCTAAAGGTAATCTCAGCTATAATGTTTCTGAAGCTCACCATTTTCTCTCTGTTTGTCAGAAACTCCTCATTACTTATTATCATATTGATGCCCTGGTATCCTTGGAGAAATATTGTAGACAATTATATTATAGAGCAGTACAGGTGGAGCAGGCTGCCCTTGCACAAAGAGCTAAGATAAATTGGCTGAAAGATGGAGACCAATGTACTAAATTCTTTTTCAAGAAAGTGGCAATGCGTCGAGCACACAATCGTATCATTTCGTTGGAAGATTCAAATGGGGTGGAAATTCATGATTCTAACTTGATCCGAGAAGAACTTATTCGGTTTTATCATGAGTTGCTTGGAAAATCCGCTCATGCCTCAAGAATCGCTTCGGCTGATATTCAAAACTACATTCGTTGTTCCCTTACTCGAGATCAAGCTGCTGCAATGGTTTGCCCGGTCACAAAAGAGGAAGTCAAAGAAGCCTTATTCTCTATTCCTAATGACAAAGCTCCAGGACCGGACGGCTTCACTTCAGCCATCTTTAAGAAAGCGTAGAACGTTGTGGGTGATCAAGTTACACAGGCAGTACTTAACTTCTTTGAGACGGGTTGTATGCTAAAGGAAATAAACTCCACTCTCCTCACATTAATACCGAAGGTAACCTCTCCTCGTAAACCCACTGATTTTCGTCCGATTTCGTGTTGTAATGTGATATACAAGGTTATCTCTAAGATCATTACTGCTCGCCTGAAAGATTCGCTCTTGAATCTCGTCCATTGTTCACAAACGACGTTTATCCCAGGAAGGCGTATTAGTGATAACATTCTACTTGCACAAGAATTATGTCATGGTTATAATCAGCAGGGATTACCTGGGCGGTGTGCACTAAAAGTTGATATAGCAAAGGCATATGACATGGTGGAATGGGACTTTATTATTGCTGTTTTAGAATGTATGGGTTTTCATCCGATTTTTATCAATTGGATCAGATCATGTCTATGCACTGCTTCTTTTTCTATCAACATAAATGGTAAGGCAGAGGGCTTTTTCATTGGGGCTAAGGGCCTAAGGCAAGGGGATCCAATGTCGCCTTACATTTTCACGCTGGTGATAGAGGTCCTTTATGGCATCATGCGTTTATCTATTGACTCGAATCCATGTTTCCAATTTCACTGGAGGTGCGAATCGACAAGAACCGGATGCTGTTATTTGGACTTTATCTTCATCGGGTGTTTACTCATCAGCTACGCATATGAAGCACTACGGCATCGAGGACCAAAGGTGGCGTGGGCTCATCTCCTTGCCGGTGCTGGTCGGGTACCTCGTCATTGCTTTATATTGTGGTTAGCCATACGAGAGAGGCTAGCAACAAGAGATAAACCGTGGATTGGGATGACTTCATCTAATTGCCTTCTGTGAAACTTCCATGGTAGAATCACATCAGCACCTATTCTTTGATTGTGGCTATTCTCGACGGTGTTTGTCTTTTCTTTGGCATTGTGCAAAATTTTCATGGCAGCAACCTATTTGGAAGGATGGTATATTATGGGCGCGCAAGAAGATGGCGTAGTAATCATTTGATTAACTTTGTTTTTTCGGCGGCTTCTCGCATCTATTGTTTATCACTTATGGAGGGAGCGGAACACTAGGTGGAAGGAAGGGACGAAGAGGAAACCTGAAGATATTGCCACGGATGCATTCCTGTCAGTGCATCATTCCCTGATCTCCAAACGAATGGATGATGGTCTACAAATTCGTGCTCTAAAACGGTTATGGCATATTGCTTGGTAGATTGCTCATTGATGTACGTTTTGAGTTGTGATATAGTTGTGCCCTTGTGTGTTGTTGATTGTGATGTGTTAGGGATTTTGTGTTTTTCTTTATTGGAGGGTTGTGATGTTATTAGTGATGTATCTCGTGTTGTTGGTTTCTATTGTTGGTTGAGTCAGTTGTAATACATAGCAGTCTGTTGCTATGATTGTTGCGACATATCACTCAGATATGTGCGCTTGATTGTAACTTTATATTTTTTATTTATGAAACTTACCTTTCCCAAAAAAAAAACTCAACAAATCAATCAATTAGCCAATTTAATTCACCAAAAACCAATTATATTGCAAAGATATCAAATTTTTCAAATATCTTCACCCACTTTAGATCTCTTTTTTTTTTTTAACCTTTATATATATATATATATTTCTTTTCAGATCTGAATAAAAGGATGAATAGATAAAAAACAATGGCATAGATCTGGAAATTCCAGAATGATGAACAAGGAAAGAACAAGGATAGATGAAACCTCGATTTGAAGCCTAAGCTCTCATACCAAATGATGCGAACCCTGTCGAACTTGTCGCGGAAACCAGCAACAATAATATGGATAGAACCCCGAATCGTCCAAGACAGAGATTTCGATGGATGGAATATTGACCCCGTAGGTATATCGACCTAGAAACCAATATTATAAAACGTGAAAAGTAGAGAATATTGACCCCGTAACTATAAAGAGCTAGAAACCAATATTATAAGAAGCTTAAGAACTACAAGTAATCGACTTGAAACACTTGAAACATAAGTTCGACAAGAACAAATAGGAGAAAATCTCTCACATAAGTTTTGATATTTGCTGAATTATGATTTGGAAATTAACCTACGGAAGAGCTTATATAATGCTCTTGTAATCTGAAGACAATTAAGGAAAAGCACAAGTTCCTAACATAGAAAAAGAAAAAACATTAATGGTGCTCTTGAAGGAGCAATTCTACCCGGTAGGTTATGACGAGGAGTGGTGGAGGAGGTGGCTCTACTTGAGGCAAGGCAGCGAACAAAGTGTACAAGAATACACTATTGATACGAACACGGATGCGGAAAGGATAATTCTAGCCGAAGCTACTCAGATCTATCTAGGTAAATTCAGGTGAAATGAAAATAAAACTAAGATAAAATACTTGGATAACTTCCCGTGGGTTTGGCTCCGTGACCCGTTGCCTAATAAGAGGCAAGAACCTTGGAATTGCCAGGCACCTCGACCCGTTACCTATAGAGAGGTAAGAACCTTGGTATATGCCTTTGAACGCCACAATCGAATACGGGAGATCGATTGATAAGTTCGGTGGTGGACGCCACGGACAAACCGATAAGTCCTAAGTTCTGAAAAAGAACCAACGAGTTTCTCTAACTCACAAATTGATCTGCCAAAAAATCTTTCATTCATCCTCAATGGGGGTATTTATAAAGAGTTACAATAAGTTACATTCCAAATACATTGTATCTAGTCATCTCGAGAAATGCAGTAAAATAAATGAAGTCTTTGGAACTAACGGATAATTAAACTCTGCATTAAAGTAACGCTAGACTCTAGATAATTAAGGTGCTCAGGAATCTGTCTCTGGCGCTTCGCTTCCCATGTCATCTCTGGCGTTTCACCTTCTCATGTCGTCATATCATTCTCAGAAAAGACTACCTCGGCAAGACGACCTCGGCATTGGTCTCGGCAAGACGACTTCGGCAATAAAGACGACCTCGGCTATAACGACTAACTCGGCAAAGACTATCTCGGCATGCCCACCTCAGCCATGCCCACCTCGGCCATGCTCACCTCGGCCATGCCCACCTCGGCCATGCCTCTCGGCCATGCTCACCTCAGCCTCGGGTTCAAAGACTCGAATGGTTATTAAGATGCAAGGCTCAGTAACTGGTGCTTCGCTTGTCTCGGCCCAGATACTTTTAATTAGCCCGTAAAGTGTCACCTCGGCTTGCCGAGCTCGGGATCTAGTAATTGGTCCGCTGGGGACTGAAACTTGTGAAGCGTTCGTTCCCTTTCCGACACCCGATATCATGTGCGATCCGATCTCTTGTCTTGTCGTCTCGGTTGAGACTTCCGACACCTTGGCTGGATTGATAAATGACTCGGTTGAGTCTTGGTCTAGACCCCATACTTCAGTTAGCACGTCTGACACCTCGGCTAATCCACCCGATACCTCGGTTGAGTCTTCATTCGTCTTTGCTCGGGTCAGGATCGTATCATTCCCTTCCTCTTCAAAAAGATTTGTCCTCAAATCTGGACCTACATCATATGCATCACATTCAACTTCGAATGGGTTATAGAAATCAGATAAAATAAGGACAGGGGCTTATGTTAAACTTCCCTTAAGAGCTTGAAAGGCGTTCTCTTGCACATCTCCCCATTTGAATTCCATGTTCTTTTTGATAACCGCGGTCAAGGGTGCGGCAATAGTGCTGAAGTCCTTTACAAAACGTCGGTAGAAACTTGCGAGTCCATGAAAGTTTCGAACCTCGGTAACTGATCTCGATGTCGGCCAGTCTTGACTTGCTCGGATTTTCTCCTCATCGATTGGGTTAGCATACAATTCTATGGCTCGACCTATGCTTGTGAGATTCATTCTTGCTTGCAACATGTAGCTCTTTGCTCCATTCTGTAATCCTGTTGCCCTAATCACAAAAACAAAGGACGCAAACTTTTCCGTACCAACGTTGCGCTTTGTCAGGTTAGTACAATGTATAAGTGGTGCAATTCTCACAGTGCCTTTAACCAAGTGAATGCTATAAAAATCATCAAGATGGACCCAAGCAGGTGCGGGACACCGTTGGCGATGCATGAGGCGGACCCGACACTTGCATTGATGGTGCTTGCCAAGGGAGCCAGAGAGGAGGCCATGGACAGCAAAGGCAAGATGGTGCCAGCCGAGCCAAGGGAGGGCACAAGGGTGCGTGAGGAGCACTTCCAACTTCGGATCCAAGTGAAGCAAGGCCTGGTGGAGGCAATCATTGATCCGGGAAGCCAGAAAAACCTCATCTGCGAGAGCCTAGTACAGAAGTTGGGGTTGGCAACTACCCCACATCCGAGTCCTTATGCTTTGGGTTGGCTCAAGAAGGACACGGAGTTGAAGATCACGAAGCAATGCAAATTCAAGTTCGCGGTGACGATCAAATTCATCGATGAGGTCGAATGCGAGGTAGTTCCGTTAGACATTTGCCAAGTGATTTTTGGTAACCCCTACCTTTGGGTTAGGGATGCGGTGTATTACAGGAGGGCCCAGCAGTACATGCTCGTGAAGGAGGGCAAAACATACATGCTAGAAGGGTCAAGGGGCGCGGAGGCAACACAACTTGCCATGGTCGCGCAGGCCAAGCGCATGGTGAATGCGAGTGGGCGCATATTGATGCTAGTGGTGCGGGAGGCTCGGCATGGAGCAAAGGCAAGAGGTGGTGACACTAATGCGGAGGCATGCGGTGTTGTTCACCGAGCCGCGCGGCTTCCACCAAGGCGAGAGGTGGAGCATAGCATCACGCTCGTTGAGAGGGCGCCTTTGCCTAATGCGTGCCTATACCGACACTCACTATTGGAGAGCAAGGAAATCAAGCGCCAAGTACGAGAGCTTATGGAGCAAGGGGTGATCAAGCCGAGCAGCTCACCATGCGGCTCACCCATCGTTACGGTGCCAAAGGATGGAGGTTGGAGGATGTGGTGGACTACCGTGCCGTGAACAAGATCACGGTGAAGAATAGGTATCCACTACAAGAATCAAAGACTTGATCGATCAACTTCAGCCCGCAAACTTCTTCACTAAGTTGGACCTCAAATCGGGGTACCACCAAGTTCGGGTGACCGAGGAGGATACGTGGAAGACGGCGTTCAAGACCAAGTAGGGACTGTTCGAGTGGTTGGTAATGCCATTCAGGTTATGCAACGCCCCGGCCACATTCATGCGGCTAATGAACGAGGTTCTTAGACCGTCTATCGATGACTTTGTTATTGTGTATCTAGATGATATCATTGTGTTTAGCCAGGATTGGACTATGCATATGGAGCACCTTGGCAAAGTCTTTGTAATGCTTGAGGAGCACGGCCTCAAGCTTAACATGAAGAAGTGTGAGGTTGGGCGACTTAAACTCGTGTACTGGGGATTCGTAGTGTGAGAAGGCGAGCTCAAGATAGACCCGAGCAAGGTGCGGGTCATCCTAGAATGGCCAAGGCCGAAGAACGTGACGGAGGTGCGGAGTTTTTTGGGGCATGCCAACACGTCCGCAAGTTCATCCGTCATTTTCAGAAATTGTGGCACCACTGTATGGCTTGACCATGGGGGCGCCAAGTTCGTATGGACGGATGAGCATGAGGCGGCGTTCAAGTTATTGAAGACGAAGATCACCACGGCCCCGGTGCTCGCTTTGCCGAACCTCCAACGACCATTTGAGTTGGAGTGCGATGCCTCGGGCCATGCCATGGGCACGGTGTTGTTCCAAGATGGGAGACCAGTGGCTTACCACAGTGAGATGTTCCAAGGCGCTCAACGCAACTACCTTGGGGAGAGTGTGTCTATGGACTTCGTGGGAGGCTTGCCATGTGATCCAGCGGGATCTTGGGTCGAGGCGTACGTGAAGCTTGCTCACAATTGATGTTTTCGTTGACCCATTGCGGAGCAATGGTACTTACGGTGGGGGCATTTGATCCAGGAGGATCTTGGGTCAAGGTGACCGTAGCATACTTGGCCTAGGAACTGGCTGATCCAGGAGGATCTTGATGCAAGGCCTCGGAAGAACTGACCTCGGCAGGCATGGCATCGGCGCATGCAAAGCCTCGAAAGGACTGAACCCGACAGGCATGGTCTCGGCAGGAGCGGCCTCGGCGAATGCAAGGCCTCGGGAGAATTGGCCTCGGCAGGCATGGCCTCGGCGCATGCAAGGCGTAGGCGCACGGGAAGCCGAATGGTCGCATCAAAGGGCGCGGGAGCAGCAAGGTGCATGGGTGGCCGGGTGCGGAAGCCGAGGAGGCATGGCAGGAACGCTTCATAGGCGCGTGGGTGCGGGAAGCCGAATGGTCGCATGAAGGACGCGCGGAGCAGCAGGTGTGCACGGGCGCGAAGTCCAAGGGACGCAGTGTCATTATGCTGTATTAATGCTTTACATTTATTATCCTTTAATGCTGTAATTAAGGGGAGGCTCGGGGTCTGGACCGAGCAATGAAGATTAAAGGGAAGCACTCGGTGAAGAGGAAAGGGGAACCCAATCCATTCCAAGGTGGAAGGAGAGGATCACGCTGGACGGTGAAGTCCAGGAAACCCTCGGCTGAGAGGGGACTTGGTTGAAGATTCCCGGAGGGAGGGGCTCTCAGTTAGAGAGAATCCAAGGAGCTTGGGGCATCCAAGCGAGTTTTCTTTGTTAAACTCGGTTAGAGTAGGTTCAAAGGTTATTGGGAGTGTCCAAGATAGTACATTGCTTGGCCGGGTTGTGGTTAGAAGCAAGGGGTTTAGGTTTTCTGTATATTGTAATTCTTGTACTCAAAAGAATACAAATAATACTTTTCCACTAATAATCGTCCTTCGCATTCTTGTCGATCTTCTCGTCTTCCCTAGATCCAATATAATATCCGTATCGCCCCGCGCAAGGCGATTCCGGATCACCGAGCACAAGACGTGGCTATGACTACGTTTTTGTTGTTGTGGACAGGTTTAGCCAGAAGATTTGTCTAGTGCCATGCAAGAAGACGGTCACGGGCGAAGAGACGGCTCAGTTCTTTGATCATGTTTGGCGTCACTTCAGGGCATTTGCCCGTCCAATCGCCTCGGCCAAGCCCTTGGCACGGGCGAATGGGGCATTTGCCAGGGTAATCGCCTCGGCCAGGCCCTTGGCACAGGTGAATGGGGCTTTGACCGGGCAATCTTGTGGCGGCAGGCATTTGCCCAGGAATTCTCCTGGCGGCAGGCCGTCGACACGGGCAAAATGGGCATTTTGCCAGGCAATGCCTCGGCCAGGCCCTTAGCATGGGTGAATGGGGCAATTGCCCGGGCAATCGCCTCGGCCAGGCCCTTGGCACGGGCGAATAATGGGGTATTTCCACGGGCAATCGCCTCGGCCAAGCACTTGCAACGGAAGAATGATGAATTTGCCGGGGAAATTTGCTCGGCTAGGCAGGCCCATGAACGGGCGAAGGCGGCATTTGCCCTGGCAATCGCCTCGGCTAGTCCCTTGCAACGGGAGAATGAGGCTGTAGCCCGGCAATCTCCGGGCGGCTGGCCCTCGGCACAAGCACTCGGCCATTTGCCCGGGCAATCGCTTCGGCCACGCCGTTGGCACGGGGAAAGGGGCATTTGCCCGAGCAATCTCGTGACGGCAGGCATTTGCCCTGGAATTCTCCGTGCAGCAGGCATTTGGCACGGGCATTGGGGGCATTTGCCCGGGCAATCGCCTCGGCTAGGCCCTTGGCACGGGCAGATGAGGCAGTTGCCCGGGCAATCTCGTGGCGGCAGGCCCTTAGCACGGGCGAATGGGGCATCGGCCCATGCAATTTCGTGGCAGCATGCCCTTTGCACGGGCGAATGGGACATTTGCCCGGACAATCGCCTCGGCCAGGTCCTTGGCACGCTTGAATGGGGCATTTATCCGGACAATCTCGTGACGGCAGGCATTTGCCTTTGAATTCTCCTGGCGGCAGGCCCTTGGCACGGGCATAGGGGAAATTTGCCCGGGCAATCGCCTCGGCTTGTTGGAACGGGCGAATGAGGCAGCTGCTCGGGCAATCTCGTTGCAGGCCCTTGGCACGGGCAAACAGGGCATCTGCCCGGGCAATCTCGTGGCGGCATGCCCTTAGCACGAGTGAATGCGGCATTTGCCCGGGCAATTGCCTCTGCCAAGCCCTTGGCACAGACGAATGGGGCATTTGCTAGGGCAATCGCCTCGGCCAAGCCCTTGGCACGGGTGACAGGGCAATCTCGTAGCGGCAGGCCCTTGGCACGAGTGAATGGGGCATTTTGCCGGGCAATCGCCTCGACCAGGCCCTTGGCACGGGCGAGTGGGGCATTTGCACGGGCAATAGCCTCGGCCAGGCCCTTGCAACGGGTGAATACGGCTTTAGCCCGTGCAATCGCCTCGGCTAGGCCCTTGCCTAGGAATTCTCGTGGCGAAATGCCATTGGGACGGACGAAGGGGGCATTTGCCGTGGCAATCGCATCGGCTAGGCCCTTGGAACCGGCGAATGGGGCATTTGCCCTTGCAATCTCGTGGCGACAGGCCCTTGGCTTGGGCGAATGGTGCATTTGCCCTGGCAATCGCCTCGGCTAGGCCGTTAGCTCCGGCGAATGGGGCATTTGCACGGGCAATCTCCTGGCGGCTGGCCGTTGGCACGGGCGAATGGGATATTTGCACGGGCAATCGCCTCATCCAGGCACTAGCAACTAGTGAATGTGGCATTTGCCTGGGCAATCGCCTTGGCCAGGCGCTTACCTAGGAATTCTCCTGGCAACATGCCCTTGGCGCGGGTGAAGGGGCATTTGCCCTGACAATCGCCTCGGCTAGGCCCTTGGCATGGGAGAATGAGGCAGTTGCCCTGGCAATCTCCTGGTGGCAGGCCCTCGGCACGAGCACTCGGCCGTTTGCTCGGGCAATCACCTCGGCCATGCCGTTGCCACGGGCGAAAGGGGCATTTGCTCGGCCAATCTCGTGGTGGCAGTGATACGATCCTGAGCCAAGACCATTCATTTATCAACCCAGCCGAGGTGTCGGAAGTCCCAACCGAGGTGACAAGAGAAGAGATCGGCTCGCACAGGATATCGGGTGTCGGAAAGGGAACGAACGCTTCACGATTTTCAGTACCGAGCGGACCAATTACTAGATCCCGAGCTCGACAAGCCGAGGTGACACTTCACGGGCTAATTAAAAGTATCTGGGCCGAGACAAGCAAAGCACCAGTTACCGAGCCATGCATCTTAATGAACATTCGAGTCCTTGAACCCGAGGTAGAGGTGAGCAAAGCCGAGGTGGGCATGGCCGAGGTGGGTATGCTGAGGTAGTCTTTGCCGAGTTAGTCGTTATAGCCGAGGTCGTCTTTACCGAGGTCGTCTTTATTGCCGAGGTCGTCTTAGCCGAGGTCGTCTTGCCGAGACCAATGCCGAGGTCGTCTTGCCGAGGTAGTCTTTTCTGAGAATGATATGACGACATGAGAAGGTGAAGCGTCAGAGACGACATGGGAAGGCGAAGCGCCAGAGACGGATTCCTGAGCACCTAAATTATCTAGAGTCTAGCGTTACTTTAATGCAGAGTTTAATTATCCGTTAGTTCCAAAAACTTCATTTATTTTACTGCATTTCTCGAGATGACTAGATACAATGTATTTGGAATTAACTCATTGTAATCTCTGTATAAATACCCCATTGAGGATGAATGAAAGATCTTTTGGCAGATCAAATTTGTGAGTTAGAGAAACTCGTTGGTTCTTTTAGAACTTAGGACTTATCGGTTTGTCCGTGGCGTCCACCACCGAACTTATCAGTCGATCTCCCGTAATCGATTGTGGCGTTCAAAGGCATATACCAAGGTTCTTACCTCTCTATAGGTAACGGGTCGAGGTGCCTGGCATATTCCAAGGTTCTTGCCTCTTTATAGGCAACGGGTCGCGGAGCCAACCCACGGGAAGTTATCCAAGTATTATTTTTATTTTATTTTCTTTCTACCTGAATTACCTAGATAGATCTGAGTAGCTTCGGCTAAATTTCATTTCCGCACCGTTCGTATCATTTGGTATCAGAGCTCAGTTTCTAGGTCAGGTGTGTTATTTCGTTTTTGAAAAGTTTGTATTCAGTTTCGGCAAAGTTAAAAAAAAAAAAAAAAAAAAAAAAAAAAAAAAAAAAAAAAAAAAAAAAAAAAAAAAAAAAAAAGTGAAGATTGAAAAGTTGTTTGGTTTGGCATTTTAAAAGATCTTTTTTGTTTGAACATTGGAATTTTGTTGGAATCTGAAAATCCGAAACCGAAAGGAGAAGTTTTGATCTTAGTTTTGTTTTTGATCTCCACAAAAGAATACACAGATTGTTTGGTGATTTCTTGGTGGATTGTTAATCGGACTGTTATTTGTCCCTAGTTCGATAAGAACCTACAGAGACTTTTCTCAAGAGTGGTAAAAGGCAGTGTGGTGAGCACATTTGAGGGTAAAAGCCGTTGAGTGCACCACGAGTGTTTGAGTGAAATCCACGTGAGGGAGTGAGTGAGATTAAATGTATTATTCTAACCATTTCTTTGCAGGATCATGTCGCAAAAGTCGGAGAACTCCAACAGACTGGAAGAAGCTGATCCCAAACTCCTGATGGAAGCAATGATGGGAGAAATGAGACGGTTGATGGCACCGATACAGGAGCGATTAGATCGGTTGGAAGAAGCGCGGCCGAGACCACATCGTCGTAACCAACCAGTTCGTAGACAAGAAGAAAATCATCAAAGGCTTCCCCGAGATGAAGATTTTGATTCCTTCAGTGAAGATTTGGAAGAGGAGGAAAACTACCGAGGTGATCACTACCGAGGTGATCGCAACCGAGGTGTTAGAGATCGGGACAACAGACACCGAGATAACCGAGATCGAGAAGACAACAATCTCGGTAATATCAAATTAAAAATCCCAGCATTTTCAGGAAAGAACGATCCCGAGGCATATCTGGAGTGGGAAAAGAAGATCGAGTTAGTATTTGATTGCCACCGATATTCGGAGCTCAAAAAGGTAAAACTCGCTGCCATTGAGTTTACTGACTATGCTATGTGTGGTGGGATCAGTTTAACATAATAGGAGGAGAAGCGGAGCGCGTCCAATCGAGACTTGGGCTGAAATGAAAGAAGTAATGAGAAAGCGTTTCGTGCCGAGTCATTACTACCGAGGTCTATATCAGAAGTTGCAGGACCTCAAGCAAGGCAGCCGAAGTGTGGAAGACTATTACAAGGAGATGGAGATCACTATGATCCGGGCTAATATTGAAGAAGATCGTGAGTCTACAATGGCGAGATTTTTGAGTGGGCTTAACCGAGACATTGCTAATGTGGTGGAGTTACAACATTACATCGAGCTGGAAGATATGGTGCATGTCGCTATCAAAGTGGAGAATCAGCTCAAGAGGAAGGGTACATCGGCGAGACCGAGTCCGAGTTCGAACTCCTGGAAGTCGAACTACCCGAAGAAGGAAGAGAAGCCACAAGCGAGCAAACTCAAGACTTCGGTTCCCGAGGTCAGTAAAAAGGTTAGCACATCTACCCCTGAGACTAAGAACCGAGATATCAAGTGTTTTAAATATCTGGGTAGAGGACACATTGCCAATCAATGTCCGAACCAAAGGGTTATGATACTGCTTGAGAATGGCGAATCGAGACTGATGAGGAGGATGAGACTACATCTATGCCCTCTAGAGAAGATGAGGCTGAAGAATACCCTGCTCAGGGAGAACTACTAGTGACCCGCCGAGCTCTCAATATCAATACACTGATGACACCGAGGTGCAACGGGAGAATATATTCCATACGCGATGCCATATACAAAATAAGGTATGCAACATGATTATTGATGGTGGGAGTTGCACCAATGTAGCTAGTACTTTGTTGGTTGAGAAACTCGGGTTGCCGACAAGCAAACCCCCGACCTTACAAACTACAGTGGCTGAATGATAGTGGTGAGGTCAAGGTTAACCGACAAGTTCTAATTCCGTTCCGCATCGGAAAATATGAAGATGAAGTGACATGTGATGTAGTGCCGATGCAAGCTGGTCACATACTGTTAGGCCGACCCTGGCAATTCGACCGACGTGCGTCACATGATGGCTATACCAACCGATATTCCTTTACTTTCAAGAAACGGAACGTCATTCTAGTACCTTTGACACCAAAGGAGATTCATGAAGATCAGATGAGAATCAACAACAAGAGAGAGAGAAGTGAAAAGAGTGAGTTAGCGAGTGAAAAAAAGAGAGAAGTGAGAAGAGTGTGAGAGAAAATAAGAAAGCTGAGGTAAAAATAGAGAGAAAGAAAAATTTTATGTGGGAAAGGATCAGTAAGAAAGGCTATGAGTGCAAAACAAGTGGTGATCCTGTTGGTATTCAAGGAAACATGCCTTAACACTAACCAATTTAGCCTTCGTTGCCAGTTTCTGTTATTTCTTTATTACAGGAGTTCGGTGATGTACTACCCGAGGAGATTCCCCGAGGTCTACCCCCGATACGCGGCATTGAACATCAGATCGACTTCGTACCTGGAGCTGTTATTCCGAATCGTCCTGCATACCGAAGTAACCCTGAAGAAACCAAGGAACTGCAGAAGCAAGTTGCTGAACTAATGGACAAAGGCTATGTTCGAGAAAGTATGAGTCCGTGCGCCGTCCCGGTAATCTTGGTACCAAAGAAGGATGGAACTTGGCGTATGTGTGTGGACTGCCGAGCTGTCAACAACATCACGGTAAAATACCGACATCCCATACCTCGCTTAGATGATATGCTAGATGAACTGCATGGAGCATGTATCTTTTCAAATAGACTTAAAAAGTGGCTATCATCAAATACGCATGAAAGAGGTGATGAGTGGAAAACAGCCTTTAAAACTAAACATGGTTTATATGAATGGTTAGTTATGCCTTTCGGTTTGACTAATGCACCTAGCACGTTTATGAGATTGATGAACCATGTACTGCGAGCTTTCATAGGAAAATTTGTTGTTGTTTACTTTGACGACATTCTGTATACAGCAAACTTTGCATGACATGTGGAACATCTTAGGAGTGTGCTGATTGTACTTCGGGATGAAAAATTGTATGCTAACCCGAGCAAGTGCACTTTTTGCACCGATAAGCTCGTTTTTCTTGGTTTTGTTGTAAGCTCCCGAGGTATACAAGTCGATGAGGAGAAAATCCGAGCTATTCAAGAATGGCCGACACCGAAGTCGTTACCGAGGTCCGAAGCTTTCATGGACTTGCTAGCTTCTACCGACGTTTTGTTAAGGACTTCAGCAGTATTGCCGCTCCTTTGACCGCGGTTATCAAAAAGAACATGGAGTTTAAATGGGGAGACGCGCAAGAGAAAGCTTTTCAGACTCTTAAGGGAAGTTTAACTCAAGCCCCTGTTCTTGTTTTACCTGATTTCTCTAAGATCATTTGAAATTGAATGCGATGCATCTGGTGTAGGTATCGGCGCTGTGCTGATGCAAGAAGGAAAACCTGTTGCATATTTCAGCGAGAAGCTAAATGGGGCGACATTGAACTACCCGACGTACGACAAAGAGTTATACGCCCTAGTCCGAGCACTGGAGACTTGGCAGCACTACCTCCTACCCAGAGAGTTTGTGATTCACACCGACCATGAGTCGTTGAAGCATATCCGAGGTCAGCACAAACTGAACAAGAGACATGCACGATGGATGGAGTTCATTGAAGCATTTCCGTATGTCATCAATACAAGAAAGGTAAGGAAAACATGTGGCTGATGCGCTTTCGCGGAGGTATGCTTTAATTTCTACTCTCGATGCAAAATTACTGGGTTTTGAGCTTGTAAAAGAACTGTATGAATCTGATTCTGACTTTGCTGAGAATTTTAAAGCTTGTGAAAATACTGCGGTAGATAAGTATTACCGACATGAAGGGTTTCTTTTTAAAGAGAGAAAACTGTGTATTCCAAACTGTTCTATGCGAGATCTGTTGGTTAGGGAATCACATAGTGGAGGGTTAATGGGACATTTCGGAGTAGTTAAGACATTGGCTATACTGCAAGAACATTTCTATTGGCCACATATGAAACGGGATGTTGAGCGAATATGTAGTAGGTGCGTGACCTGTAGACAAGCTAAATCTCGTGTACAACCAATGGTCTATACATGCCTTACCTATACCTCAGGCACCCTGGACTGACATCTCTATGGACTTTGTATTAGGTTTGCCGAGATCCAAATTTGGCAAAGACTCTATTTTTGTGGTTGTGGATCGATTTTCTAAAATGGCACATTTCATTCCTTGTAGTAAAACTGATGATGCATCTCATATTGCTGATTGTTCTTTAAAGAGATTGTTAGATTGCATGGTATGCCTAGACAATTGTTTCTGATCGAGATGCTAAATTTTTGAGTTATTTCTGGAAAACTTTGTGGTGCAATTAGGAACAAAATTACTTTTCTCTACTACTTGTCATCCACAAACCGACGGTCAAACTGAAGTTGTAAACAGGTCTTTATCAACTTTACTGCGTGCTGTAATTAAAAGTAATCTTCGAAGTTGGGAAGAATGTTTACCACATGTTGAATTTGCATATAATCGAAGTGTTCATTCTGCTACTAAATTTTCGCCATTTGAAATTGTATATGGGTTCAATCCTTTAACTCCTTTGGATCTAACCCCTCTGCCGATGTCTGAGCATGTCAATTTGGATGGAAAGAAAAGGGCCGAGGTAGTTAAACAGATTCATGAGAAGGCGAGGAGCAACATTGAAAGGCGAACCGAGCAGTATGAAAGAAGAGCCAACAAGGGTCGTCGAAAAGTGAGATTTGAGCCTGGAGATTGGGTATGGTTGCATTTACGATCCTTCATTTCGGTATCACTGGAGATGTGAGTCAACGCGGACTTTTATGCTGAGTTTTGCAGAGACTTACTTCTTTTCTGTGCGGCTGATATGCATTCTATTGATACTTTAAGCAAGATTAAATCCTTTGCTGATTTGTCTGGTCTTCGGCGAACCCCAATAAAAGCTACTTCTACACTTCGGCTAGTGCTCTTTCTTTACAAGATGATATCTACAACATTTGGGATTCCAGTTGGGACACCTACCAATGCGTTATTTAGGAGTACCTTTGATCACCTCTAAGCTCACTATCGCTGATTGTAAGCCACTATTGACGCACATGGATACGAAACTTGGATCATGGTTGCATAGATCTCTATTCTTATGCAGGTAGACTTCAGCTTATTAAATTTTGAGTTCTCTTCATATCTATTGGTCAGGGGTCTTCCTATTACCTAAGGGTGTTATACGCTGCTTGAATCCAAAATCCGGAAGTACTTATGGGCTGGAAATAATGATGGTGGATATGCGAAAGTAGGGTGGGCTGATGTTATGTCTACCTAGGAGTGAGGGCGACTTGGCATACGCTCAATTGCTACAATTTAATAAAGGATTACTAATGAGGCATCTATGGAGCATTCTTTCTAAAGACTCTTGCTCTATTTGGTTTCATGGATACTTGCAAACACGTCTTCGGAATACTTCCATTATGGCGTGTGCGTATATTCTAGTCGGACCGCTTGGTGGCGCCAAATACTTAAGTTGAGAGATCATATTCTACCCTTTATCAGATTTCGTATCGGAGATGGCCAACACACCTTTCTATGGCATGATCCATGGCTAGATGGGAAGATCTTTATTGCATCGGTTCCCGCGTGGACCGATTGCTTGGGGATACCACATGACCTCTTATTGCAGGAAGTTATTACGGAGGAAGGTTGGAATTGGCCTAATGCAAATCACGTTTGAGTGTATGGGATTTAAAAAGGTTGCTACCTGAAATTTACCCACTAGAACCTGACACGTTATTTTGGAATCTAAGTCCCTCAGGGCGCTTACACTTCGACTTCAGCTTATGAAGCCTTACGTCATCGAGGGCTACATGTGCTTGGGCTGCTTTGCTTGATGTGCTGGTCGAGTACCACGACATTGTTTTATTCTATGGCTTGCTATACGAGAACGTTTAGCAACGAGAGATAAACATGGATAGGAAGAATCTCTTCATCAATCCTGCCTTCTTTGTGAGTCTGCAGCAGTTGAGTCCATCAACATCTCTTTTTTGACTTTGTACTCAAGAAGGTGTGTGGATGTCCTTAGGCATCGTGCAAAAATTCTTATGGCCGAAACCATGTTGGAAAGAGGGTGTTTTATCGGGCGGCAAGGAGATGGCGTGGCAATCACTTACTTAATATTGCATCCGACGTCTCCTAGAGGCTCTTGTATATCACTTATGGCGGGAACGGAATACAAGATGGAAAGAAGGAACAAAGAGAAGATCTGAAGATATAGCAAATGATGCCTTTCATTCCGTCTACATTCTCTTATATCCTCACGGGTTGATGATGGCATCAAACACGAGCTATCAAACGCTTATTGGCATATAGCTGTAGATGTCAATTGTGTTATTACTAGTAATTTTGTGATGTTTCTAGTGATGTCTTTTGTATTTGGGTGTTGTTGTTCGTTGTTTTGTTGTTCGGTTGGTGTTGTTGGTTGTAGTCGGATTTTTAGTCCTGTTGTGGTGTATTTTGGGT